>JAYMFT010300613.1:0-10250 GCA_038088735.1 Panulirus argus | reverse complement strand
TACATATTCATATTTGCTCGCCCCATCCATTCCTGATGCCATCCCGCCCTACAGGAAATAGCATCGCCACCCCCTGCGTCAGCTATATATATATATATATATATATATATATATTTGGTTGTGTGTGTTTGTGTTCAAACCCTTTTAGGTCATTCTTTTTCCAGGATCTCTCTCTCTCTCTCTCTCTCTCTCTCTCTCTCTCATATCCTCCATCCCTCCCTCGTCCTCTCCTCCAAAGACCCCCGGGTGACAAGCTTACGCTACGAATAACCCGAGGTTAAGCTCGTTGTGTCGAAGGATTTTAGAAATTGTTTTCCGAGACGCACCGGCGCATTATCAGTCCTGCCAGGAAATTCATTTATCTGTTTTCCCTGAACAGTATTTGCACAGTTATTCATTATATCGTCTTATTGGCAGGAAATGTATTTATGCACGTCTCCTGCATAGTATTTGGAGCATTACTCTGTATATCTTGTTATTTGATGCACTTGTATTCAGCATTCAAGAAATTGGTTCTTGTGATCTTTCGCTGAAAGTTATCGTCTGCTTGCTTGTTGGAGAGGAGTTAAAGAGATCATCGTATGATAGATTAAGGTGATCGACATGGGCCAGATGCTTAGTGAGAATGTTGTGTCACCTTAGAATTATTCTTAAACACATGAACTGGGTGGTGAAAAAGTCTTTTTTTTTTTTCTTTGGTTGTTGTATGTGCTGTAACTGGAAACTGACGAATCTAACAGAGTTCTTTTGGTTCTTGTTTCTATTAGCATCCGTAATTGGGAGAGTTTAATCAAGATTGTGTGTGCGTGTATTCATCTGTGTGTGTGTGTGTGTGTGTGTGTGTTTGTTTAGGTGTGTGTGTTCGTTCGCGTGTGCGCATGACTATGGGTGTGCATATGTGCTTACTTGTGTGTGCATTTCTCAAAATCCTTCGTCCGTGGTGGCATATTGTTTCACACGAAAGTGCAAAGATACTTTTTTTTTTCTTTTTACCGTAGCGGCGGGAGTACGTCGCGTCGCGATCGATGACGCAGACTACGGAAAGAAGCGGTCGACGCAGAAAACAGCGAGGCATCGAAATATGTGTATTGTCAAGTGAGGCGTTACGCAACACGCGGGGATTGTGTCACGGAACGTGTCTTATTGTTTCCTGGGTGCTGGGGGCCGCGTTACTCGCCGTTACCTAATATGTTACGTCGTGACACCTTAACTCTTTTATTTCTGCTCCAGTTTGATAATAGTAATAATAATGAAATAATAATGATAATAATAATAATTATTGTTATTATTATAACAATAATGACAATATTAATTGCAATATTGATAATGATAGTAATGATAATGATAATAATAATAATAATAATAATAATAATAATAATAATAGTAATAATAATAATAATAATAATAATAATAATAATAATAATGATAATGCTACTACTGTTACTACTTTTGATAATGATATTAATAGTGATAGGTCGGTGGGCAAAAGAGAATAAAGAGTGCACGAAGGGGGAAAGATGTTGCGCAAAGAAGATATGAGTGCACAGAAAAAGGTACAGAATGCACAAAAGAGGATGCAGAGAGCACAGAATATCCCACAGGCAGTGAACACAGTAGATGAAGCATAAGCAAAATTACATAATGACTGTACTATTTACAGCAAGCAGAGTTAATCAAAGAAACAGGACATCTCAATGGATGGTTTATAGCACGTACAGTTTGAGGTTTCCTCACTGAACTAATACACCGCTTAAGTATATAAAGCAAAAACATCTTTATGTATGAGTCACGTACACATATCTTTATAAAGTAAGGTAGAAATTGCCTTGGAGTTTATACACTGTTTGCAACATTCCAGTACATAGCGTCACAGGGTGTGGGGTAGCAATTCCGCTCGCGATGATTAATGCCCCGCTGGTGGTGTCTCTCCAGAGCGTTCCTTTAGTGCTGATGGTGCTGTCGTTTACCTTGAGTGTGTCTGGGGGTGACGCTACAACGGCTGAGCCATTGGATGCTAAAGAAAAAAAAGAAGAAAGAAAAGAAAATGGGTTCCGAATAATAAGCATGGTAGTAAGTATTGCTGGTCATGCAGTGTGGTTGGATTACCTGAGGACGTTGTTTGTGGCGTCCTTCACAATTAGGTTTGCCTCTCTTCTGGTGACTGTATGATCAAACAGACTGTCACTCACGATTCGTTCCTGAAGGCTCCCGAGCCCTGAAGGAAGGTCTTGTAAAAAAGAAAGGTTATCCTCGCCTACGACAAATGGTACCTTGGGTGTGGTTCCTGAGAGAGGGGAATGCAATGATGTGACTGGTTAGTCACGGTAGAGAAATTGATTTGAATTCTGTTGAATGGCGTTGGGAAGCTGATAAAGGCTTCCTTTCTTATTGTGTTGTATTTTGTTATTGTTATCGCTACTACTACTACTAGTAGTAGCAGTGGTAATAGTAGTAATATTAGTATTTGCAATTGCAGGATGGTTATTGTTATTTTATCACCAATTCTGTTGTCAGTTATTCATTTATTATATTTCTACTTCTTTTTCCTTTATTTTCATCTGATTTGTCTTCGTGAAATCTCAGGTTATCTTGAGAGGTGGTCTGATAGCGTTGCTGTTACTGCCACTGGGACATTAGCAGGCTCCGGATTCGCTCTCGCTCAGTGGACGTCAAATGGTGACATGAACCTGTCAACAGACAGTCACACGCACAAACAAACAGAGAGACATATAGACGGGCAAACGGACGGACTCAATCAAGTACCGAAGCCATCAAATGCCCGGGTCTGGCCAGACCTGAACCCAAGTTAACGACTTTGGTTTCTTGTGTTCAATCATTTACTCGGGTCAATTAGGAGTTTTATTGGCGTTTAAGAACTGCCGTTTGAACCCGTTTCGCGTGCACGCTGGCTAATAAGTTAATCGGGAAAAAAAGATGTGTTAATCCATGAAATAGCATATTTACAACCACGCTTTAACATTCTTTTATTTTTTTTTCTTTTACAGTTAGAAATATCGCCTGCGTAGATGAAGACGTGTGTCTGATTCCAACATTATATTATCAACGTTAATGATATTATTTCGGTCGATGATAGTCGTCTGCCTTCTCTCCTGAACACCTTGACTGCTTCACCCCAGCTCTCACTGGGATTCCTCATTCCCCACTATTTGTTTCACATTTCCCCTTCCTCTCATCATCTTCCTGGCATTTTTTTTTCCCCTGCCTTTTTCTTCATTTGTATTTCCTGACCTTCCCCACTGAGTCTACACGTTACAAATTGCTCTTCGCATCCTTGACACTTTTATGTTTTTTTACGACGCCCAGACTCGCCCGCCGCTGTGGCTTCACCCAGTCGCCGTTTTAGATCTCCACAAACAAGACGCCTTTGCTTGTCTCCCTCCAGTCACTTCCCATAGGTTTATTTGGTCTGTAGACGCCTGATCGTGTCTTGTCTATCGTCCTCAGCGTCTCGCGGCATCTCAGTCTTTTGTCTCTCCCTGTCTTCCCTGTATTTCTTGCATTATATTAAAGATATCATCATTTTCTTAAGTACCAACGAGAGATGTTGCTAGACTATGATTTTTTTTTTTTTTTTTTAGCCACCTTTTCTTCCGGTAGTTTACCAGCCACATTGCTGTATCTGCGTAATACAGTAAACACTAGTAGTTATAACTGTATAGTGTGCTCGTATCATACATTATTAGTTGGCATTATGCTGTACTTGTATTATGCATTGTAGGTAGGCATAAAACCTGTACTGTACTTATGCATTATTCAATGTAAGAAAGGAGGAGTTATCAGCTTGTTTCCCGTGTGAGCTGAGTCCTGTTTTGCTACCGTTAACCTTTTTTTCGTTTTATTATTCTTCTTTTGACTCAGGCCCGCGTACCTGACAACAACCAACTCACCATTCCCAAGCCTTTTTTCATACCGCTTGATATCCTTCCCCTCGATTGTTCTCCTCACTTGACTTCGCCCTCTGACTGCCAGTCCCCGGTGCCGAGAGTATTTGATTATGAACTCTCTCTCTCTCTCGCCATTTTGCGTGAAGGGGTCACTGTAGAGGTCAGCCAGAGAAAACGTTTCGCACACTCACCCCAGCAGGCTGCTTTGCTTGTTATCACGTTAGATGGAATCCTGGCCACAGAGGAAAAAAATTGTCATTTCTATTTGACTCTTCGTCTTTCCTCGTCATATAACCTCAGATGGCTCCATCAGCGTAGTCGTATCAGTCTTGTCAGAAATCACAGCTTTTCATGTTCCTTGTTCCTGTAAAACTCGTATCAGCTCCGTGCTTGCTTGTGGTTCTCCCGTTATTTGATTATCTAACGTCAGCGAACCGGCTTTTTCAATTTTTTTTTTTCGAGTAAGTCCTCATCGGCGCTGCCTGTAGAATTCTGCCCGTCCCTGTTGTTGACCCTGGCAACACCGCCGGCAGAAACAGCTGATGACCTCCCGTTCAAGTCAGCTGATACAGAAATAATACGGTTGTCTTATTTTGACTGAACTTTAACCTCAGTCATTCACGCAGTTCCGCCTTCGATATCTTTCCCAATTTCACCTCTGAGTATAAGGGGAAGGATTTTATATAATTGCCTAATATAGGTCGTGTCAGAGTAGTTGACAGGAATCACTTGCAGAAACACATCGTATATTATGTAGGTGGTTAATGTTGGCCATCTCATGACATGACTTGTGCTTGCTGGCTCTGACGCTGAGGTGCCCTTGTCAACTACTCCTTTACTGGAGACACGCGTGTGTCAGCAACACAGTAACTTACCTCAAGCTACCACTACTGCTACCATCACCACTACCATCACCGCCAACCGCTACCGCTACCACAATCACTAGAAGTACCACCATGGGACAGCAGTTATACGAGTAATCATATACTTGCATTGTCGCCTGTCTGAGGAGATTGCCGGGGTAAGAAATCATTTCACCTGCACTGATGGAGAGGCCAACAACAAGAGGATGAACCAATACTTAGTATCATTCCGACTTAAGGCATTTGGATACTTTTATCATTTTCCTTCTTATAGTTAGTATCTCCACGTCTCAGGACCCAGTGACTAGTGCTAGTAAAGGTGTTGGTGGGTGAATACTCAGTAGCGTATTGCTGCCGTTATTGATATTTTAACTTGACTAGTATGATCAGATGTCGAGGTCCTCGATATGAAGACACCCCCACACCACCATCACCGCTTACAGGAAAAAAGCACTAACTCAGAATACAAGAAAAGAGATGAAGGATAACGTAGAATAATTTAGTCGGGGAAAAAAATAAATTACATGTTAATAGCGTCGTCTTGAGTGAGGTGGTAATCACCCGTTTGTTTACACTGCTTTCTCGGCTTCCGTGTTGAGGCTGGCTTTATGGACGACAGACCACAGGGATATTCTTCAGTGTCCACAGCGGACGGGGATCTATTTACCAGCCTATATCCTCAAGCAGGGAGGAGGTCCCTAGATATTGGTAATGTGAGCAGCCAACGGTGAATCTAGCAATTCCATACCCGGGACTTTCGGTCCGAGGGCATCATCTTGCCATCATAAAATTCGGGTAATCACATAGCCTGTCGAGGTATCTAAAAGGGAGAAATTAACACGCTAATAAATACACGCAATGAATTGCCTTTTCGGGTATACCTTATCATTAGCTGTAGCCTCGGCTGACGGCAGGGCACAGCGCTAATTCATAGCAGACCAAGAGATAGATACCTTGATGAGGGGGAATGACTCGCTTACGTTGCGAGACGCAGCTCCGCCGATGACGCAGTCTTCATTTCACACGTTTAGCGAGTCCTGCCGACTTCAACCCTGTACCCGGCAGGTCATCGTTCCCATCTTTAACCACCCAGCCTTCCCTTCCGGACTGAAAAAGCAAGGTAGATAACAACGCCATTTATCCTTGGGGGTAGTGGATGGCATTTAGTGGGAAAGGAAAAAGAAAGAAAAAGATGGAAATACGTAAAAGATTTTGTTTTTCGTGATCATTAGCAAAGACGTAGGTCATGTGGGCGGTGTGTAAGGACTGCGGGATGGCATAGGGAAAGACACGCGGATGTATCTGGAGACGTGTGTCTGTGCTTCTGTGCCGGAAGAGACGCCGTGGAGGGCACAGCGCCGACACCAAGGCCCCTCTTGGTGTTGCTTCGGACTAACCAAACGATCACCGGAATCCATCTCCAGGGCGTCGAACCGACTGCCTGAAGAAGAATTTCATTTAGTAGCCTTCAGAGGAAGCAGGTCTGCCGTATCTGCCCCATGGAGTTATCGACAGCAATATGTTAATGATTGCGCTGAGAATCCGTTCCCGAATTAAGACGCCGGCTATGAGCGCCTGGATAAATGCTCCGTCATCCACGGTTGGCCCAGGCACGAGAACCTGAAAGGAAAATTACCACACACTCGATCTCACGGGCGATGGCTGTTTGCACACACGTTGGGTTCGATGCATAATACTGCAGCAGATGTAGCGACAGGCATAGCCAATGGTCTCCCTCGCCGCCGCCATGCGCCGCCAGCACAAACATGCAAGCATAACAGAAAAACTGGATTTGTAAAGGCAGAACCTTTATTATTCAAATGAGTGTATTAATGTAATTTGCATATCTATAAATACATACATAGTACCGGGATTAGAAATGAAAGCTTAAATCAAATTAAACCCAAACACTTTATATACAGTATATATATATATATATATATATATATATATATATATATGTGTGTGTGTGTGTGTGTGTGTGTGTGTTACCGGACTCCCCGTTGCATTGTGAGTGAAAAGTCACATTTGGTGAACCTGTGTCTTACGGAATACAGCATCTTCACTGAACTTTTCGCTCCGAAGGAGTCTTCATTTCCCTGCTACTGAGGACTATTGCATAAATATGTCCTGGGTTGATAAACCACTGTGTATCATAATGATACTTAATCGCCATTTCCCGTCTAGCGAGGTAGCGCCAGGAAAAAGCGAGGAATTGGCGTTATTTCCTTACATTTGCTGTCGTGTATAAATGTACCGAAAACAAAGCCTTCCCTACGCACAGCCAGTCCCTATAAACCTTTTTCTGTGTTTCCCATCACCGCTTCACATGCTCTACTTCAGCCCAGTGACAGCACGTCAACCCCTGTATATCACATCGTCCAAAGTCGCTCTATCCTGAGCACGCTTCACACCCTCCTGCAAGCTCAGTCAGCCCCCCACCCCCCACCCCCCCGCCCCGGATCTCACACACCATTTTCTTCCGAAGGAGTCCACTAGTATTTCCCAGTCAATGATTGTATGGCACTTCCAGTGTCTCGTCTCTGTGCTTTTTCGCATCGCTAATGTTTTCAGAATGTAAACATAACTCAGAGTGCCATTCCATTGTGGTGTTTTTTTTTTTTTCTTATCTCACTACACGTGAGTCTTGGTCACTCATAAACATGTTGTGACAGTGTAATCACTTGTTCCATCTCGTGTATGAGGAAGAACTTTCATATCGTGTGTGAGGAAGACTTTCATCTCATGTATGAGGAGGAAAGCTTCCATCTAATGTATGAGGAAAACTTCCCTCTCATTATGAGGAAAACTTCCACCTAATGTATGAGGAAAACTTCCATCTCATTATGAGGAAAACTTCCATCTCATGTATGAGGAAAACTTCCATCTCATGTATGAGGAAAACTTCCATCTCATGTATGAGGAAAACTTCCATCTCAAATATGAGGAAAACTTCCATCTCATGTATGGGAAATTCCGGTAAGAGACTCATGGACGTAATAGCTATGTTTGATTGTTGAAGTTACCATAAATCTGTCGTTTTGTAAAGAGAGAGAATTTCTTGAAGAAGAGAGAGAGAGAGAGAGAGAGAGAGAGAGAAAGAGAGAGAGAAAGAGAGAGAGGGGGGGGGTTGGTTGCTTTGATGGGAGACAAACTGCAGTTTTATTTTCTGTTTTCTTTTTTTATATTATTTCTTTTGAACTCTTTTGTGAGCGAAGGCTTTTTCTTTTTCTTTAATGGGGGGTAGTTTATTTTACATTTTTAAGGGGGAGAATCATTTTAAGGGATACGGGCCCCTTCTATTTGTTTATCCGTAGGGCTTTTGTGAGCCACGACTGAGATTCGGCGCGAAAGGCCTTACCCAAGAGCCAACCTTGCGAGCGTTCCCGGGAAAATCGGCGAGAAATAAAAGATACCTTTTTTCCTTAAGGAATAAAGATACATTCGTTAAGTTTCAGGCTTTAAGGGAGGGGGGCGTGGCTCTCTCTCTCTCCCTCTCCCTCTCTCTCTCTCTCTCTCTCTCTCTCTCTCTCTCTCTCTCTCTCTCTCTCTCTGTACATGGCAAGGTTTTTTTCTTAAAAAGGAACGTTTTGCGGAGGGAAAAGGCCGAGGGATTTTCTCTCTCCTTTTTTTTTATACACACAACTTTTGCAGCGAAGGTGTGTATGTATGGAGAACTGTTGCGGACAAAACCCCTTTTCACCAGAGATTTTTTTTTTTTGTGGGGGGTACCTCCCTCTCTCTCTCTCTCTCTCTCTCTCTCATACACAGACACACAGACACACACACACACACACACACACACACACACTCACTCTCTTTCTCTCTCTCTCTCTCTCTCTCTCTCTCCCTCTCCTCTTTCTTAAACTACTGTTGAAGGGAACTGTTGAAGACTGTAACTAAAAAAAAAAAGCTACACAAATTGAGAACGTTGACCTACACAGCTACTGGGAAAGAGATACACAGAGCTATTAAAGGGAAGATTTGACGCTAGAGTTATACTCTTGATGAAATTAAACCCAAATATTTAAGAACATCTGATTTAACCACGTTACGAGAGGATGGGAAATAAACCAGATTTTTTTGTTTTTTCTTCTGAAAACGACTTGAACTATCGTAAGTTATCCGACACGATCATGCACAGTATCGTTAAATAAGAATACAAGAAAATCGATTTTCAGTAATTTATGAGAGAGAAAATTCTTTGGTGGACCGAACATTTTCTGAACGGAAGGAGTCAAAGATCGCATGTCGCAGAGGCGCCTTTTTTTTAGATTGAATTTCCGTAAGCAGTGGTGTCCCACAGGGTATGCTTTTGGTGCAGCTATTATTCTTAGTTTAAGCGACTTGTTTGATAAACCTTAATCACGTTTGCCTGTTTACAGATGACGCCACTGGTAAATATAAGTCAGTATTGCCCACAAGCACACGGAAAAAGGGATAATATTCGGAAAAAGGACAATATTCGGGGGTAAAAAAGATAATATTCGGAAAAAGGACAATATTCGGGGGTAAAAAAGACATCTAAAACCATTTATATTATATAGACCCAAATTAGATCACGCGTCACCAGTTTGGTCAGCCTATTTAGGGGGGGAAAAAATATATGGATCTGAAGGAAAAGGTCGAAGGTAGTAGGTAGGGGGCAGGGAGATCGCATCTGACATAAGGGAGATGACTTATAGGGAGAGGATGGCGGCCATAAATTCCCCCCCCCTTCCCCTTTCCTCCCTCCCTTACGCTAGGAAGCGAAGAAGGGAAGAGAAGGGACATGATTAAGAACT
Source organism: Panulirus argus (assembly GCA_038088735.1). Lineage (NCBI taxonomy): Eukaryota > Metazoa > Arthropoda > Malacostraca > Decapoda > Palinuridae > Panulirus > Panulirus argus. The sequence continues at coordinate 698 of JAYMFT010300613.1, read as the reverse complement.
CCCTGGTTTCTGAGTTAAGCTGTTCTCTCTCTCTCTCTCTCTCTCTCTCTCTCTCTCTCTCTCTCTCTGATTAGCAAAGGATATGCCAACGATAGGACACCACCACAGCAAGAAACCACGTCACAGAAACGTCGTCTCGCAAAAAAGACGTGTAGACGTTCTGCTTTTACAGCAAAAAGCGTTGGTTGGTTGGTTGTCGAAGCCGTAGACTTATCAGGTACCATGGTCTTGGACTAAGTCCGTCAGCGTCCTAGCTACGGTACATCCACCAGCCGAAGGATGAATATCTAACACCACCTATTTCCAGGTGTTAAGGACAGTTATAGAAAATCACGTACGCCCTCACTGTGTACGAGTCTCTTCAGGACGGTGGATGGACAGGAATCTACAAAAAATGTAGACAGTGCAAGAAAATAGAAAAATATGGTGTCTGATTGGTAAGAATCTTTACTAGACAAGGTCTTACAGATTAGAAAAGTTCCTTCGAGTATTGCACAAATAGATAACGACATACAGAGAAAGCTTGAGGTGTATGATAGTGGAAAATGTTCAAGAGATGGGGGCCCTCACGAGTGTAAAACTCCCTCCTCGTTCATTACATTAGGTCACACACACGCACATACATACATACACACACACACACACACACACACACACACACATACACACACACACACACACACACACACACACACACA
>JAYMFT010300602.1:0-10250 GCA_038088735.1 Panulirus argus | reverse complement strand
GGATTTATATTTTTTTTATATGATTTATTGCGCTTCGTTAAGGAAGGAGAGAGAGAGAGAGGGAGAGAGAGAGAGAGAAGAGAGAGAGACTACGTCAATTATCACTCAGTTCGGGTGTCTTGCCCGTACGTACGTACGTACGTATGTAGGTGCTATCAGGGTGATTGATGATATGGGCTGATGATATATGGAGGGGGTACCCCCCCTGTGACCTACTTAACCTTGGGGGGGGGGGCGGAAAGAGGGGGGGGTGGTGGCTGGTAGTGGTGGTGGTGGTAGTAGTGGTAGAGATGGTGGTGGTAGAGATGGTGGTGATATATATGGTATGTAACTAACTAATTGTTATCCAGGGAGCACAAGTCCGCAAACAAGGCACTCGGGAGATATGAGGAGGGGAGGCAACACAAGGGCTTCATGAAGCAGGCATGACATGCTCCTGCCTCTAATTGCCTCTGCTCTCATCATTAGCGTGTTTGTTATTGCCGGGCCCAGGCTTACTTTACTGCCCCATGGACACACACACACATACACCTGTAAATGGGAGGTGGGGAGACTGGGAAAAGACCCATGTACTCCTGTCTGGTCCCCCCCTCCCTTCCCCCTCACACAGCCCTAGGAGGGAGGGGACATATGCAAGGTGGGGGTTGGAGGTGTGTGTGTGTGGGGGGGGGGATGGACGCACCAGTCCTACGTATTGGTCATCACGTCCTCATGCCTCATAAGGATGCCTGTCCTCCCCGTGTCTATTTCCACGTATCCTTTGGCTCTGTAGCCTTGACCACCTTGTTCTTGTTGACTTCAACGTGTCCACTGGCTTGTTTAAGGGTAGTTTAGGATTTCGTGTTAGCTCGCACGTCTCCACTGACCTCTAGAGGATATTTTAGGGTTCCGTGTTTGTTCTCATGTCTCCACTACTGTCTTTAAAGGATATTTTTAATCTGTACTATGGGCCTCACATCTCCAGAGACCTCTTTAGGGTATTCTAGGTCTCCGTGTTGGTCCCTTACGCTTCCATGACCTCTTTAAGGGCATTTTAGGATTCGATATTGTCATCACCACCCTCCATCCTTCAACATCCTTTCTGATCTCTCTCAGGATGATTTAGGATACCATGTTGACCTCCAGATCACTCCTAACCTCAAGGGAGGGTCGTGTTTCTCCCTTCCGTGTACATTACCGCGTCTCGTCACTCCCCTTTCCCTCAGCGTTGCTTCGGGCTTCTCACACACACTCTCCCTTTGCTCCTCACTCCTCTCTCACCTCTCATTTCATGCTTCAGGCATCTTCACATTGCCTGTGACCTCCTCCAGCTACGCTGAAGACCACCACATTGAAAGAAGAGACTTGATTTCGAAGGGGAATGCTTCGGTGTCACTCTAGGGAAATCACATGATCTGTGAAGTAATCGAAAATTGGATCAAGCTCTCTGCAGATATGGATTATACGTGGGAGAAAAATAGGGGATGGAATCCTCCTCATGATAGGCAGATCCTATTTGATAAACTGGTATTGTACAAACTCATCGGAGGACCTCGGCGTAGGACCTCAGATTCCCATGTGGTACCTGTCGACACCATGTTCCTACGTTAGTCCCCGCTGGTCAGATAACCTGTGCCAGGCTAGGCAGGTCTTGCGCATCCCTAGTGACCTGTGACAAAATGTCCTGGTCTTTGCATCCCAGACGACTATACATCGCTGCCTATCCTCGCATCTCACATGACCTGTGTAAAGCCGTTGGTCTTCTACATTTTCAGTGGCCCGTCCAAAGGATTCTGAAGATCCTACACACACACACACACACACACACACACACACACACATCCCCGATGACCTTATCAAGGCTGTGGGTCTTCACATATCAGATGTCCTTTTTGTAGGACATTTGATACCTCTCATCTCCGGTGACCTGTACACACACGCCTGCAGGCCAGCCCAGCCCTTCACATCCCTTACGGCCCTGTAGAAGGGTCATGCCGTCTTGGCATTCCCGGGTGACCTGTACGAAGGACGTCCCGGCTTGACGTGCGGGGTCCTCAGAGTAAGAGCAGGAGCGTCACATCTCCTGGCGGCGCTTACCTGTGTGTGAAAGCCGCTGTCGTCAGCACCATGGCTGCTTCTCCTCTACATTGTTCCCCGTATCAGGGATCTCGACACCTGGAGGTGATGATCGGTCAGGTGTGGTGGTGAGGCCTTTGGGGGAGGGGGCGCGGGCGGGGCACCGGCACCAGCAGGAGGGAGGGAGGAGGTGAGGGTGAAGTGCCGTCGGGCAGATGGGGGGGGGGGGCATCATGCTAAGCTCCCTAGGCCACCTCCACCACCCGTCATCTCCTTCTTCAGGGTGCAGTGTGGAAATACAGTCGCTTCTCAAGGGCACCTGCTGAAGGACACCTGTAGGAGATATCCCAGGGGATCCTCTGTGTGTGTGTGTGTGTGTGTGTTGGTTTTCAATATGGTTCATGTACTTACATTTCTTGTAATATAGCCATGAGCCTGTAGAAGTTATAAGCATATGTCCTTACATGGTGATTAATAGTTGCTCAATGTACCCAAGAGTTCAGAAGAAGAAAGAATGTACACTCCTTCCCTATACCCCTGAGTAAAACAAACTCCGCCAAGGTATTTGAAGATACATCGTAAGTTTTCACGTCACAGTCAAAATCGCTCGTGGAAATATATACAAGGTGCTCATGTATTCAGAGATGCCCGGACACCGAGCGTGACGCGTTGTTTCAACGCTGGACGAAGGATTTTATTCATAAACGTATATTACGTCAAGAGAAGAGAGGCGAAGAGGATGCTTCAACCAAACCACCATCCTTGCCAAAGAACCGTGTAAGGGTTCTGTCCATCAACGCTCGACTCCCGTCCGTCGTCCGCCTGTCAACTTTTCTCGCGTTTCCGTCTCGTCCTGCGAAACCATTTGGCCGGTTCGAGCCAAACTAGGCTAGAATCGTCCTTTGGTTATGAGCCCCCTCTCCAGACGTGTCTGTGGAGTAGCAGCCCTTCCTGCCAGCGTCCAAAGAGGCCGATCTTACTGAAAATATTCCCCACGTAAACTTTTCACATTTTGAGTCTTTTCCTTCGGAACTACACGACCAGTTTCAACCAAACTTTGGTAGCAGGGACGGTCCTTTTTTTAGGTGGTCTCTCTTTCCAAAATTGTGGCCACTCACCCTGGCCAAAGTCGATTTCCTCAAATAAGCCATAATTTCTTCGTTCTACGCCTGAATTGGCTCGGATTTCATCCGTGAGCAAACAGCTGTGAGTTAACATATATACATTTTTTTCTGTTCGATTTAGAGCTTTTACAGATTTTTGCTGGATTATGCAAATTAAGCTTATTTGCCAAATAGGCACATGAGAATCGTTTGTGATATTAGTGGGTCACTTTGACACTCGGACTTGACAGGGATGGTCCGTGGATGGTCCCCTCTTCAGAGGTGTGTCTGGCAACCCCCGACCAACATCCAAGATGGCCGCTGTTACTGAAATAGAAAATACATAAGATATGACCCGCTTGTTTTAGCTCTACTCACCCAAATTTGACCTGACCTACGGAGAGGTCAACCTTGACCTTCCTGCCTGCTGTCAACACGAGTTTCTGTAGATTTTATCGCCCATTTAGAGTGATTTCAAGGGTGTGTTGTGTCGCATGAAACAGAAGTACATCACAGCACCTCCACTGGCGCTAACCCCTTAAGACCTCAGCGTATTTGAGGTGGTAAAACTGTGAAATGTATCCTCAGTGGTTTTCAAAGTTCATTCCTCTGGACTGAGTGATCCACAGGTAAAGAGCGGTGCCAAATATCACCCAGCAGTATGATGGCACCACCCCAGTACCAACCAACCAGTACTTACCTGCAGGGGAGGGAGGGTACGTTGTCACACCCTTGCCACTCCGTACCCAGCCAACCTTGTAGCTATGAAGACTGTGGTTCCATGTTTACACACACACTCTCTCTCGTCTCTACACACCCACTGCGCATTTGGCGGTCTCTTAGGACACATATCTTGGGAGTCTGTTCAGATTAATGACCACCTGGCGCACTTATAAGATTATTGCTAAGCAAACAAATGTGTGTGTGTGTGTGTGTGCGCGCGTGTGTGTGTGTGCTTTTGCTATTTCTGTTTTTGATTTAATGTTTCTCTCTCTCTTACGGGGAGAGAGAGTCTTACACTTTCGATCTCACGTGTATACCATGTATTAACCCTATCCACGGGAAGATCAGCAGGGCTTGGCTGTGGGTGGTTGGTTCTTGGTTTCGGTGCTTTGCACATAACAACTAGGGAGTGAATGAGACGGTCCTTCGTCCTGTTCCCGGCGCTACATTGGTAGAATAAGAAACGGCGAAGGAGTGAGGAAAAGGGTGGACTCTTTGGAGTGGGGAGGTCCTCGACGAGACTGTACTCCTTTCCGTCCTCTGAAAGTTGCAAGGGCTCCCAACTCAGGAGACATTTTTTCTTCTTCAACTCCTGAATTATTCCTCCCTTTGGCACTTACTCTTGAAGACTCACGTGCCCAGCATCTTAGTAAAGCCCTTTGACCATGCAACGCCCCTGTCTACTATGTATACCAGCGTCTCCGTGTGTGAGAAGTGGCCGAGCAGTAGTTTGAACGACTTGCTCTAAGTTGTGGGAGTTTCGCTGGACTTTTACGACACTAAGCGCAGCTAGATCAGAGGCGTCGTTTCAAGAAGTCTTGCTTCTGCCATTTGTCCCGTGGAAAGAAAACTCCCGTCCCTCTCAGGTCTGTCAAGCGTCCCCAGCAGTATTATACGGTATGCCTGGAGAAAGGGCGGGCAGCAGAGGTAGGGCTATACGGCTATACATATATACCTCCACTCTGGCACACAGGAATCCACAGAGAACTGAGAAGATCAAGATGATTTCACAGAATTTAGGGAAGAGCAAAGCAATGTATTGGAACCAGAATACCTTTTTGTTCGAACTGCTTTTCACTGACTTATTCTGGCTTACTGAATGAGCTGAAGACGAGAGAGGAGCCAGCTTTCTGTTTCAGCACCTCAGCATTGCCATCCAACGAGGGATTGGAAGCTAGACGTTCACATCCCATTCAGAACTGGATAAACTTAACATGTAATTTAAACGTATTTCACATAAAAGACATTTTAAAACATGGTGGTAAAGGAAGACATTATTTCACACTAGCATCCGGAAAAGAACTTTTTTGCGACTGATATTCATTTTCTTCTCCAAGGCTCTGTGCCTTCACTATCTTCATAGAAATAACCTCTTGGGTGCTACCCCAGCGTGCGAGTGTGTGTTTATTTATTCAGACTTGAATTTCTCCGACTTTCAGGCGTCTTTATGTTTTCTGAGTACATACATTTATTTTATTTTTTGTCCCTCAGTGAAAGCAGAGGGGCGAGCAAGCGGACATTTAAACACACGCGTGACACCAGACGTAAGTAGGGGGGGGGGTTAGGTGAGGGGAGGGGGGTTGGCCAGGGCTTGGAGTGCTTGTGTACCCTGTACTTATATAAGTAAGACACCAACCAGCCCCAGTCATTTGCCCCTCCCTCCCTCCCTCACTCCCTCCTTGTGGGGCTGGTGACACTGGCACTGTGGCTAACACCCTCACCCCACACCCTCACCCACCCCTCCCCGAGGCACTCCAGAGGAGGAGGAGGAGGAGCCCCTCCCCCTCCGACACTATCACCGCCGCACATGCGCGCGGGAAGGACACGGGCTCATAACGACTCGGACCCCCCAATAGGTCACAGCAGTTGTTACCATGAGCACTCCTGGTGCAGATATATTACCGACGCAGGATACGAACTAGAGAGAGAGTCTCCCTCTGGACGGGGCGTTCGTGTCCTGTGGGAGATATATTTTAGACGAATGTGCCTGCCCCCGGCCCCAGGGGGAGTGTACACAAATTGTTTGGCAGTTCATTGTAAAGGCTTCCTCGCTCACCCGTCCGTCTAGGAGGCTTTGTGCGTTATCTAATCGTGCCGACACATCTGTATGTCTTCCCACCCCCGTGCCGACTGTCTCTCTTTTTTTTTTAAGTGTTATGTTTATCCTTACGTCATGCTGTCCCCCACGTCTCTCTCTCTCTCTCTCTCTCTCTCTCTCTCTCTCTCTCTCTCCCTAGTTCGTCACAACCACATGAACGAAACCCCAACGCTATAAGGCAAGTTGGTACAAGAAAAAAGAGAGAGGGGGGAAAAAAAAGGAAAAAGAATAGCGAAACAAAACGCGAGAGGGAAAATTAGAAAGGTAGACGAAGGAGTTACAGGTAAACAAAAACGCTCACAGAGTGAGCGACGAGGGGGAAGAGACGTGCTATCACACGTACCACAGGGAAGGGATCCAGCTTTAAATGCCCTTGTACCCCACACACACACACACACACGATGAAGTGAGAAAAAGATAAGGAGAGGACACGCTAAAGAAAACTTGGATATGTAACTTTTAAGTGAGCCTAAGAGAAACAGATGGAATTTGATTGAAGGACAAAGCCGAACAAATAAGCTATGGATTCAGATAGCAATAGAACATTTACAGTCTACGAGAGGCCCACCGGAGACGGAGGTATAAAGTGAGGCAAAAGCCAGGCATTTATATAGGAGTCCATTTAAGTCAGAGAACACGTTGATTTTGAGGGTACTGCCATTGCCAAGAGATGAGTGGCATGATAATGAGAACTTGAGCCAACGAGAGAGAGAGAGAGAGAAATAAACAGAGTCGGTGATGAAAATTGAAAATATTGCTGTGGTTCTGAATAAAAGAGAACTCACAAGCACTGTGCGGGTAGAGAACTAGGGCCATAGACAGACATGAAACTACCGGGGCCTACCATTCAACAGCCTCAGAACTAGTAACTGTCATTCGTATGACTGACACTTAGAAACTGTTGTCTACAATCGGCCCTAGAGACACATTTAGATAAGCCTAGAACTACCACCTTGGAACTCAAACCACCACTTAAGCCTCCCCTCTCCTCCCTACTCCCGTACCTTTCTTTCCCTACCAACTGCCACTTTGGAATCCTAAAAGCACCACGTAAACAACCCCCCTCCTCCTCCTCCTCCTTCAACTATCACTTTGGAGCCTCAAACCACCACTTTAGCCCACCTTTCCTTCCCCTTCAACTACCATCTTGGAGCCTCAAACCACCACTTAACCCCACCACCTCCCCGTTCAACTACCACCTTGGAACCCCAAACAACCACTTATCCCCCTACCTCCCCCTTCAGCTACCACTTTGGAGCCCCAAACCGCCACTTAAACCCCACCACCTCCCCCTTAAACTACCACTTTGGAGCCCCAAACCACCACTTAAACCCCACCACCTCCCCCTTAAACTACCACTTTGGAACCCTAAACCACCACTTAACCCCCCCCCCCCCCACTTCCCCCCCTCAACAGACTACCACCTGCCAGCCCTCCAGCGTTCGCCCAGCAACTGAGGGGGAGAGGAAAGCGTCTCGCTGTTGTCGCCTCATGAACGTCATATCAGTTAACGACCCACGTTCATCTGTCTTGATGGGGGGGAGGGGGAGAGGTGTAATCCCGGGATCGCTGTGTACCCGCTGTAGTCTCCACCCCAGAGGCACAATCCACCAAGATAACACCCCCTCGCGCCGCCCCCCCCCCCACCACCCTCGCCCCTCACCTGTTACTACCAGCCAGGTTATCGTCCCTTATGTTATGTGACATGACGTGTGTGTGTGTGTGTGTGAGAGAGAGAGAGTGTGTGTGTGTGTGTGTGTTTGGACTTGGGGGGGCTGCTGTTGTTTACATAATACTCGTGTGAGAATGAACACTTCACGGCTGTTGTTATTTTAGATTTCCTTTGTTGTTAGACTGTCTTGAAATTCTCACACACACACACACACACACACACACGCTGATGAATCACAGAATAACACGTGATTCACGAATATGCTGGTAGTTACAAGGAAAAAGAGAAAAGACGAGGATTATTCAAGCGCTTTCGTGAAAAAATATCAACCCCAGAAATACGTTGGTTCATTATCTCCTGTTATCCTGAAGGTGTGTGTGTGTGTGTATGTGTGTGTCTGTCTGTCTGTCCGTGTACATTAACTATGTACAAGTTTCTAATAATATTCATAGGGGGGGGGAGATTTGATGCGTGAGTGAAGTCATTTGCTTCATCCCAGAATGCTTCGTGCTTGCGTGATGAATGACACGTGAAGGACAGTGATGTATGATAGCCTCGACAAGGGTTGTTGAGCCATGAGCTCATGACGGGTGAATAATGACGCGTTTCGTCTGTTTAGCCGGTTGGCCGTTTTAAAGCCTTGAGTGCGTGCGTGTGTGTGTGTGTGTGTGTGTGTGTATTCGTTCTTTGTAATCATCATTACTGGGTGTATATCTTGCACGTCTGTGAGAGGGAGAGAAAGAGAGAGAGAGAGGGAGGGGAGAGGGGTGTGAAACCCCGCACATCACCCCACCTGGTCAGATCACGACCACAACATCTCCCCCGGTGGTGGTAGTGGTGGCGGCGGGGAGGAGGGGAGGTTACTACACAGGCCCAGTGTCGTGATGTCGTTTCTCAAAATATCGTGACTTCACGCGAGACAGAGAAAAAGGAAATATATAGGAAATTCATAAAAGAAGGAGTGGAAAAAAAATATAATTCCTGACCAGTTTACGAAAAAAAAAGATAATTTAAAGTTAGCAGTTAACCACAGGGGAGAGTTATCTCTCTCTCTCTCTCTCTCTCTCTCTCTCTCTCTCTCTCTCTCTCTTTTTCCCATACAGGAACATGTGCTTACTTGGGCCCAGCAGTGTGGACTGCGTTGCAACGGATTGCTGTCGAAAAGTCCCGGTTCGAATCTCGTTCATGCAATACGCTGAATTAACATAGGTCTTGTATTTAGCTTAGATATACTCAAATGAGGTAAGATTTTGGCAATAGGGGTTGGGAGGAGGTCGGGTCTGTTGATATGTCACGCGAGAGAAGTCAATTAGATAAATGTTAAAGTAGATGCATGAAATAATGAGTTTATGGTATTTAGACAGATATTACGGAACTAGGAAGTCATGTAAGAGCGTAATATCTATATGCATAATGCACAGAATTCTTACAGAATCATCAGTTATTTCCATACAGTTTTGCAAATTACGGAACCATAACAAATTAGGGGGTAATCACGGCAGCGCTACCTAATGAGAGTCATTTGTCACAGATTGATAAAGTGTGTATACCCAATTTAACACAGGGCTGATGTATTTATCCCAGCGCGCTCTCTCTGTTAACGCTTTATTATGACACAGAGCGTTACAGCGCGTTACAGGAATAGGGTACAGTATTGGCATCACGCATTACAAAGTAGAGCGAAGGTACTGTGTATGTAACCGATGATAAAACCATTCACGCAGTAGTTTTATATGCGTCAGTTTGGTTTAAACATAAACTCTAAGCCGGTACCAGTACCGGGGTACATCACAGTAAACATCAACGGTACACCGGTACCATCACAGGGGTAAACCACAGTGAACATCAACGGTACACCAGTACCATCACAGGGGTACACCACAGTGAACATCAACGGTACACCAGTACCATCACAGGGGAATAACACTGTAAACATGAACGGTACGTCAGTACCATCACAGGGGTACAACACTGTAAACATGAACGGTACGCCAGTACCATCACAGGGATACAACACTGTAAACATGAACGGTACACCGTCACCACTGGAGAGAAATCACCGTAAACATTTGCTATAAAACCAGGGATGGATGGTGCTTTCTTAGCCGGTACACTGTACACCATGAGGACTAAGTGTTCGTTGTACAGTACAATTGTGACACTGTACGACACTATCTTGACACAGTGTACAGTGAGGCTTCGCCGGCCATGGCCACTAGGGCGATAAGCTGGCCAGCTGGCGTGTCCGTGTGTGTGTGTGTGTGTCTCCCTGTCATAGGATAACAAGGGAGGTCGTTAGCGTCACGTCTGTAAGGGTCACATGTACCTTTCATCATCACGGGACTCGGGGCCTTATGGACTGGGCTGTGAATCTCATGTGATTTGACGGGCTTGTGTGTGTGTGTGTGTGTGTTTGCGTGTGATGGCGAGCGAGGTGGTTGTTTCCTTTTTTTTTTTTTGTTTATGTCCGTCTGTGCGTATGCAAGTAGGCTGTTTTTGTTTTTTTTTCTTAACTCCAAGACGCACGTACGTGCGTCTGTCTGACTAGAAGTGGGTGGACTGCCTTAATCATCAAAGCTTTGTTGTGATATTATATATA
>JAYMFT010300591.1:0-10250 GCA_038088735.1 Panulirus argus | reverse complement strand
CCGCCCCCGTCCGCTTTCGCCCTCCCCCCCCCCCCCCCCCCCCCTCTCCCTCTCTCCTCTCTCTCTCTCTCTCTCTCTCTCTCTCTCTCTCCTTTTCTCTCCTTCTGCAGATCATTCATCATTTCCATCATTCGACATAGAGACGAAGCGTTCAACCTTCTGTGCAACGGCAAAATATTTTTTCTCTTATCTGTTATCCTACCAAAAATGATTATTATAAACATGGCACTGACAGCTTGATTTGGTAACATGATGAGCAGCGTATAAACACGTTAGCTGACACCCAGAAGCTGACACCCGGAAGCTGACACCCGGATGCTGACACCCAGAAGACATGAAATCGTTGAGGAAAACAAAAGTGAACCTCTGAGAAATAATTAAGAGCTGGAGTTCCTCTGGCCAAGTGATGGGTAGCCATTTCGAACCGACCCATTTCTGAAGTGCATTGTGTTTGCTGTTGCTTGGTGCTGAACGAGGTGTCTTTACGTGAAGACGTATCAATTTTGAGGGAACAACAGTCTCATCACCTGCCTCTCCGCACTAAAGAATCCAGTTCTAAAACGGTCTTCAGGACGTTTTGTCCACTTTCGTCCCAGAGTGGACGGCGTCCCTTGGTCGTCGACCCGCCGGGAGATAGTCACCTTGTGGTGTCACCCTCAGGAAGAGTGTGTCTCAGGTTTGCTTTCTTCAGGAAGATCATCTCCATTATCAAGTCCGTAGAAGGAAAATGATATTCTAAGTCTTTGTCGTCTTACAAAGAAGTGTTTCTGGTTGTTTTCCTCGAGAGGAAAATCGTCATGAACTGCCAGTTTGAGGAGAGCGCTTGTTGGTTGTCCGCAGGACCAAAGTTTGTGGTTGGTAGCGTCCTGGGAGAGAGCGTGGGGTGCTGGAGGGGAGCTGGGGCTTCACAGACGGGTCTTCACACCACCGGTGTGGTCCGACACGACTCTCGCATTTACTGCTCCTGGAAGTTTAATATGTCACACTGTGGGGCTGGCTGGCAGGCTGGCTGGCTGGCTGGCTTAACTGGATGGCTGGCTGCCTTAGCTAGTTGACTGGCTGCTGGCTGGCTTAACTGGCTGGATGGCTGGCTGTCTGCTGGCTGGCTTAACTAACTGGCTGGCTGGCTGGCTTGCTTGCTACTGTCTGGCTGGCTGGCTGGTGCCTTAACTGGCTGGCTGGTTGGCTTGCTATTGTCTGGCTGGCTGGCTGGCTTAACTGACTGGCTGGCAGGGTGGCTGGCCGGTTGCTGGCTGGCTGGCTGGCTGCTCAGGCTGGCTGGCTGGCTGCTCTGGCTGGCTGGCTAGCTGTTGGCTGGCTGGCTGACTGCCCTGGCTGGCTGGCTGTCTGGCTGGTTGGCCGGCTGGCTGCTGGCTGGACTAACTGGCTGGCTGGCTGGCCGGCTGGCTGCTGGCTGGACTAACTGGCTGGCTGGCTGGCCGGCTGGCTGCTGGCTGGACTAACTGGCTGGCCGGCTGGGGACCCTCCTTCGGCGCCGACCCATCGTCGTTGTCTCGTGTTGAGTCTTGTCTTCGGTGCCCATTCTCCCTTGTTAGCGCTTCCCGTTTTTTCTTGTTAGAGTTCCTCGTGCTTTCTTGTTAGAGGCCTCTGCTCTGTCTTGCAAGTGACCTCCGCTGCAGTTAGCTGGTTAGACGCTTACTTAGCTATACAGCTCGGGTCCCCAAGGGCCGTCAGAGACATTGGGATAATCACCATTCGAAAAAAAAAAAAAAAAAGACTCGAACTCCTTATTCACGTAATCGAGTTGTATCTACGACCAGACAGCCTCTCACTGCACGTATGGCCTTCCCTCAACCACAACTCGGTAGTGGTCACCACCTCTAGCTTGTATGTGGCCGCCTCGAGAGGGGTCATGATAGTGCTATGCAGTTTGCTACGTCTGTAATCCCCAGTAAACACGGGGAAGTCTTCTCCCTTCATACCTTCCTCGTGGCTTCCTTATGGGTCAAATGTGGTTATCAGCGAGCCGTCTTTGCTTCTGGAATTCTGTCGTAGTTGTGACCTTAAATGCAATTTGTCAGCGGCGTTGGCTCCTGGCATGACTCGTTCTCCTTTCCTTGAGCATTTGTTTCGAGTCCGCTTGTTTGTTTGTCTTGTTAGCGCGCCCAGTCTGTCTGGTCTTTGTCAGACAACCCTTTGCAACTTGTCTTAACCGTACTCTACGTTTTCCTAACAGTCCTCAGTGTTCGTGTTGTGCGTGATTGTGTGTGTGTGTGGGTGGGTGGGTGTGTGGCAAAATTCGTCGTAGGCATTCTGTCTGTCTGTCTCTCTTTGCTATGTAAGATACTCACACAGCAGCAGTGACGCACACCGTCACATAACAGACACTGTGCATTGCTCACATGTTGTCCTCCCTATACGTGCAGCAGGCGGCAAAAATTAGCTGTTCCCGCGGTGGAAGGAGATGTTTGTACATTCGCTACATACATGAGGGAAGACAGGACGAATAATCATGACAGGCGAGAGTTGTGATGAAGAAAGATACCGATAAGGAGATGTGCTTAGCATTATGTGGATTAAACCATCATGCTCTTGAATGCTGCAATAATGACAGACAGATGGAAATCAAGATTCAGGTCTGGGGCTAGACGCAGCTGGAGCGATGGACTGAATTTTACTGGATCGCTGTGAATTCAAGGAAGAAAAGGTGAGGGAATGATAGGCGCAGGTGAAGACTGAAAGGGACTGTCAGCCTGATTTGGAGGTTGAGTGCTTTCCTTGTGTCTGGCCATGACGAGGGGTATGCTTTATTGGACAGGATGTCTGTATTTCATGTTAAAGGAAACACGACTCGTGTAATAAGCCACCGGTTTGAAACATGACGAAAATATACACTGGGGCAGGAAACCTTTTTCCCTTGTTTAGACACTCCAAGAATATTGATGCCTACGAGAGGAGCGCCATGTGAGGATTGTTGAACTCGAGGGACGATCGGACATCGTTCTCTCTTCACAATGGATGGGATTTATGTTTGTGTTTTCATGACACTGAAAATTGCATGTTCGGAGCTTTGGCGGGACAAGTGACGTCTCGAGAATCAGACAAAAACCTTGTCAGTTAAGCTGTTGTGTGGATCACTGAAGCCCAAATATTAGTATGTACACTTGTCTATATATTCACCTTCATGTATTCTGATTTCTCAAGAATCTTCCTCACCTACTTCCCAATACTAGAGTGTCAAAGATCCACGAGCAATATCATAAGAATCTTTTACACATTTTGCATATTCACTCGTAATTGCGGACTCAAATAGATAAATGGAATTTTCGCAAATGAGAAACAGTGATTGATGTTTAAAGGAATTCTAGCTCGCTGATAGGACGAGATAGTCAGTATATACAGAAAGAGCAAGCGCAGTGGGTTGCCAACCGTGAGATAATAGTAGACAGAAGAAGGTTTCCAGTCCTCCACCTGAAGCCAACCATAAAAAAAAGGAAAAAAGTTACTTAACTTAGAGGTAGGAAAGCCATTATATTGAAAATTGACAAGAAGAGCCTAATGGCGATTCCAAGCAAAGTTTGTTCAGTAATTTGAAATGACAAGAAGCCATCACCATAATAACAAATTAGGTCTTCTCCCGAGACCATAATGTGTTCTTGTAACTCAGAAAAGTCTTGATCTTCTCCAGACGACCGACGTGTGATGTATTGATCTGTAGCTCGAGGGATAGCGATGGTCACGTTCTGTTGGGAGGGAGGCTGGACTTATAATAGGGGTTGAGACATATTGTGGAAGGAAGAGTAACCAGAAGCCAGGTTGTGGAACTTTTATTTGGAGGTGGTTACCATCCAAGGATGAACAGACTGCTCCAGAGTGGGAGTTTCTGAAGCTTCTTTGATGTCAGGAAGTGGACGAAAAACGTGATGGAAGAAAAGATTAGGAGTCGGTCATATCTATCCGTAGAGGGATAGTAGTATTGTAGGGATGATGAAGAGAGGCGGCAGGTAGCAGTCACCCAAGGGCGTCACCAGCCCTGGAGAAGCTGCACAGATGTATTCACTGACACATTGAGACACAAGAAACAACACTTTACAAAGACTAAAACGAGGAAGATCTTCTGTACGTGGACTGTGTGAAGACAATACGTTTTAGCAGCCTTAATGACGTTAGTGTCTTGTTCCTTGCTATCATGTGTCTTGTTGGGAGACTAGAAGTGAGGAGTGTTGCCTATGTTCTTTTGCTGGTAGTCTGGTTGTAATGGCTTCTGTGGTGTCGGTTTAATGGCTTCCTCTGAAACAATGATCCAAGTCTATTTGGACTGTGGTCTCGGCTGGTCTAATGTTTGCCACCTGAGGGATCTCAGTGGTGGCTCCTGCTTTTGTTAGCAGAGCATCCAGTCTGTCTTGCTAGTGCTTTCCAGTGAGTCATGTTAGTGGCGTCCAGTGTATCAAGTTAGTGGCACCCGCTGTGTCATGTTAGTGGCATTCATTGTGTCTTGCTAGTGGCTTCTAGTGTGTCATGTTAGTGGCACCCAGGGTCTGCTGTTAGTGGCATTCAATGCTTATCGTCAATAGCCTCCGGTGTGCCTTGTTAGATGCCTCCAAAGCATTGAGAGTGGCCCCTTTTCCTGTTAGTGGCCACGCAGTGTCCCCCGTCTGTGGCCCCTTCCTCTGTTAGTGGCCCCCAGTGTCCCCTGTTGGTGGCCACCATCTTGTCAACCCGGGGACGCAGGTCCACGTAGCTGGTGATGGCCGGAAGCTTCTCCTGCTGTCCATCATTGTTGCTCGTTATTGGCCTCAAGTTTGCCCTCTTACTCTCCTCAGATGTTTATTCGTTACTGGGATTTATCGTCTCTTGGCAGAGTCTTGTGCAAGTTTCTTTGTGGGGAAGCAAAGGTTTGCTGGACGGTCTTGGGGCTGTGTCACACGTGGTTTGTGTGTCCTCACCGTGAGAGCCGTTACTCCTTGTTGATGGGTGATGGGTCTTGATAGTGGCCCAAAGCATCTCTTCTTTATGGTTCATATACCTCGTTAATGGTCACCACTCTCTCTTCTTAATGGTACATGTACCTCGATAATGGGCACCACTCTTTTGTCAATGATTCTTGTACATTGATAGTAGGAACCTCTGAGGTCCTTCACAATAACCGTTCTGTTTTGTTAGATGGTCATCATCACTGGATAACAAATCTCAATTTTATTTGTTCATGGTCTCAATATTTTGTTAGCAGTTGTTTGTGTTTTGTTAAATGGTCCTCTGTGTTTGGGTAGTGGTTCTCTCTGCTTTGTTAGTGGTCCTCTACATCTTGTTTGTGTTGCTCAATATTTTGTTAGTGGTCCTCACTATTCGTTAGCGTTGTTTTGTGGTCAGTTACCGGTTCTCAGTTTTTGTCAGTGGCCTTCAGCGTTTTCGTTCCAGTCCTCAGTGTGTTGTTAGCGGTCCCCATCGTTTCGTTAGTGGTCTCAGTGTTTTGTTAGTAGTCTCTCCATCGCGACTGCAATCTGCGTTTGCCCTTGGCCAACGGTTAGTTTCACCTGTCACATCTAGTGACGGCTTTACGACCCAGTCATCCAGCAGGTGTGGCAGGAAGGTCACCCCCAGTTATCGTACTCGCCGCCTCCTCTTCCTTCTTCTTCTTCTTTATGGACCTCGTCCACAACTCATATTTCCTCCAGCTCTTCAGTTCGACAGAAGCCGTTCATTACTCATCCACCAGGAGGCTCTTGGCCCGACACGCACCTTCGTTACGGCTTACAACAAACGCTGGGAGTAACTGACTCTTTTGGAAATTGTTTGTTTTTCGAATTACTGTTACTTGTTTCAGCATCAGCTGCCTCATGAGGAAAGTGTGTGAGGAGTACGTTCTGGCAGAAGGCTACCGCTGCAGACACTGGCAGAGTAAGGTGCAACGTCCTTCCTCGAACTCCACACGCTATGGCAACCAGCTTGGTTATCCTAGTTCCATCCGTCACTGCCCATACAAGACTAACGATATAGCAGCGTATAAACACATCCTCTCAGTCGTGCCGAGGAGGAGATGCTGCTGTATATATATGCCGCTGGAGAATCTAGTTCCTTCCGGACGCCAGCCACCTTACCTTGAAGATAACGTTTAGCATACAACACACAGGTAGCCAGGATAGCAGGCTGGTGGGTTTCTACACAGTTAATATCATAATGTCACTAACTGGCACCTGTGGCCTGAGCTCACCAGATGGCGTTGAGACAGGTGGGAGGCGGAGCAGCGTGTTCAAACTGCGAATCCCAACTGAAATCCGGTCCAAATCCTTTTGACTTTAAGAAACAGAATTGTACACAAAGGTTTCGATATTGTTACCGAAACAGTTACTGTTGTCTAGCGTTCGTCTCACGTCAAAGTTTTGCTTCATATTCGAGAAGAGGCTCCCAAGTTTCCACATTCTGGTGAAATCAGTCTACATAAATCACTTATAACGTCCAGTTTCGGTGATATGGGAACACACTAGCGAGGTATCTACCCATTGAAAGCACAAATCAAGCGACTCTGCGTCTGTTGTTATGTACAGAGCAAGAAGGGATACGAAAATCAACGGACAAAATTCCATTAGTTTCCTTTAAAGAAGAAAGAAACTTGATGCATCAGCCTGTGTTACTCCTTTATGTTCTTCATTACTCAGAGACTTTGAGTGAGGCAAGCCAGCCGGGCCCCTCTGTAGACGCGCGTGTCACCACTGCTGACTCCGAGGAAAATGAATCCATTATTCGTCTATTCAGAAGCCGATGGCCTATTTATAAGGCGGGTCGCCCATTGATCCAGCCGGCCTCTACCCACATAACTCTTACAGAAGAAAACGTGAGTCTGTTACCCACTATATTCCTCTATAAAGAAGGCTTCACGATTTACATAGACGAACTTCTAAAGGAAAGGAGTATAGTTAATATATATATATATATATATATATATATATATATATATATATATATATATATATATATATATATATAAGTGTGTGTGTGTGTGTGTGTGTATAAAGGTAAGGAGGGTGTTCTCGTGAACCGGTATTTTAGTTGTTGTTCTGTGTTCAGTTGACAAATTAGGGAACCGTATAACAACCTGCGAGGTCTGTGAGTTGTGGGTTATAAGACACAACCGTGGTTCCTGTTGTGACTCGTTCCCTGCTTATTGGTAATAAGCTGGGGAAACACTTGCCGATAGTAAGCTGAGGAAGGACTGATAGGAAGCTGAGAAAGCATTCATCAGCTGCTGTGACCCATGGCAGGTTTACGAATGGTCCTCCTCCCCTCTTGTATTATTACTTCCCAACAGAAGGAACAGAAAGGAGGAGCCAAGCGAGGATATATGCTCGACTTCTCAGTCGTCTCTTCCTGACACTTTCTCGCTGAGGTGGGAACTGGCGAAAATACATGAAGAAATAAGAAGAGAAGAATTATCCTTATCATTTCAATTTTCCTACGTCTCTCACGCTCATTCCAGAGAGAGTAGGATGTTCTTACTTCATTCCAATTCTCTTTCCTGCCTCCATTAGCTACGTGCTTAACACCGGGACTGTACTGTGTCATGGGCTTTGGTCGGACAGCATGATAACACTGAGTTGTTGCGTGCTTGGGGCCGTTATATCAACGTTATCAACTTATAATGAATTACTGATTATGATGATACCAGTTGGAAGACTTTCTCGTAATTACCTATTTTAATTACCTATTTGTACAATACGGGAAGGCAGTTCTACACTGGTGGGGCCCCATCTCTTGTACTGTACGGGGAGGGAGTTCTACACTCGTGGGGCCCCATCTCTTGTACTGTATAGGGAGGGAGTTCTGCACTGGTGGGGCCCCATCTCCTGAACTTTCTCCATTACCATACAAATTTTTTATGTGTTTTGACTCCTCGTTTTACAATTTTTCCCCATTTTGACGAGCAAGTTACTTCTTGTTCTCAGTTTCAGCAAGAGGTTAGGTCATTGCTTCAGTCTGAAATTGCCAACGGTACGCAATGTGTGTTTTGTGTTGATAATTCCTTTCATACATTTGAGAGATCACTAAGGAATGCAGTAGAATTACCCCTGAAGGTTGCTTATTCCTTTTTCTTAATTGTAGACAGTACTCGTGAATCTAGAAACCTTCCGTTGCACAAATTTTCCTACATAGTTTGACGATCAGTTTTGTTTTACTGACTGATTTTACCGGCAAGGATTTCTAATACAGGAGGCGGAGAAAAATTGTGACGATGGACTCCAACGGTCCATTTTCTTATTCACCCTCGAGTAACTGTTCGTTCGCAAGATCTTCCTCAAAAAGATTCCTTGTGGGATGGAAGGGAAGCCAAGGAGTTTGGTCTGCTGTGATCTCTTGTGCTCTCTCGGATTATGGATCCTGTGTCCTTATAGTTTGATATTTGGTATACGTGAAATATGAATATGAAAAATGCTGTCACAAGAACGCTATTCCTGACTGACCTATAGAAGAATAGATTAGAGATGTGATCGGGGAATGGGTTGGGAAGTGTTTCTGTAGCCCGCTATTGTCTGATCCCTTCAGTATCGAGGGAAGATATCGGTCCCTCGCCAACTGCCTGACCTGTGACCCCGTGATATCTTGACTCTAGGAGTACCAGTGCAGGAGAGATGATGACAAGGACTCCTTTCACCTGGCCATTGTATACCACAGGTGTTTGGAAGGAGTAACATGAGACACGTGTTGTACCGATCTCTACAAGTTGGCCTCATAATTGGTTAAAGTTATAGAGAATTATTATGTTGAACCTTATGGAATACGAATCTAATTCTATTGACTAATACAGTACCATTAACTTAAGTTAATCTGTTATAGTTTAATCAGTTTTACCTTGAAGAATCAGTTAGGTTCTGTTATTATACCCTGGAGAGCATTAGGTAAATGTAATGTTAATTTGGTTAACATGTATCAATTTTAGAAACTTATTATATTTATCATAAATTCCTCTACAACCTCCTCTCATTCTGTATCTATGTCAAGAATTAACGCCTTCATTTCCTCACTTATTCTCCTTTTTGTACCCTTCAGGTTTAGGATATTATAATTACTATTATATAAATTTCTATGTATCACACCAAGCGACTCAGAGTGATTACATCTAAATCATCTCAAGGTCTCGCCATTTTAGGCTATATATCTCCAGTCTGAGTTTCCTTTTTCAGCTGGAAATGACGACAAAACAGTTTCAAAATACAAAAGGCAAAAAAGAACTGCGGTGAATACATGAAACATTTCGCTAAAGTACATTTCACAGTTTCACATCAAAAACAATAAAGTTAAACCTGTATATTTCTCTTATATTTTTTTTAATCCAGCGTTGAATAGAGACGTAAAGACAATATGGAATATTCAACAGGAATTTTCCACGTTAGCAGATCGCCATAGAGACCCGTTATGGTGGTGAATGGAGAGCAAAGGCGTAGCTCCTTGCTTTTGTTGCTTACAAACAATCCCTGTAAAGCCCCCACCAGGAAATCCTTACTAAGTAGAGTCGCTATTCAAGACCTCCATTCATTCTCAGTAAGTCAGATGTCTTTGAGAGCAACACCGGGGACCCACAAGGCTCAACACTGGGGGCCCACTAGCCTCAACACCGGGGGGCCACCAGCCTCAACACCAGGGGCCCACCAGCCTCAACACCGGGGGGCCCAGGCTCAACACCGGGGACCCAGGCTCAACACCGGGGGCCCAGGCTCAACACCGGGGGGCCCAGGCTCAACACCGGGGGCCCAGGCCCAACAAAGGGGGCCCAGGCTCAACACCGGGGGCCCAGGCTCAACACCTGGGGCCCAGGCTCAACACCGGGGGCCCAGGCTCAACACCGGGGGCCCAGACTCAACACCGGGGGGCCCAGGCTCAACACCGGGGGCCCACGCTCAGCACCGGGGTCCTAGCCTCAACACCGGGACCCACTAGCCTCAACACCGGGGGCCCAGACTCAACACGGGGCACCCACGCTCAAAAGCCTCTCTTCCCTTTTTCCTTCCTCGTTCACTGGCGTTTTTATATTTCTTTTAGAGGCTTGTTAGTGATCATGTCTTTTTATGCGTTTGTGTGTACGTGCGCCACTGTGTGAGTAGGCATAACAGCGTTTGTGTGTATGTTTGTGTGTGAGTCTGTGCGTGTGTTTGTATGTGTAATTACTATTTGTGATTACCATTTGTGTGTTATGGGGAGTGACTTTTACACTATTATTATTAATATCATTATCATTATTATTATAGTTATTATTATTATTATTATTATTATTATTATTATTATTATTATTATTTTTA
>JAYMFT010300580.1:0-10250 GCA_038088735.1 Panulirus argus | reverse complement strand
CACACACACACACACACACACACACACACACACACACACACACACACACACACACACACACACACATACACACAGTTTCACCATATGTGCTGAAGATATATGCAGATAGGATAGATAAACAATTTGAAGTACTGTTCTGTGCGTCGCTAGCGATAGGAAAAGTGCCAGAGAATGGAAACGGGCAAACGTCTTATCTGTGTACAAGAAAGGATATCGGGAACAGGCGCTGGACATCAGACCGGTCTCACTAACGAGTGTGTCGTGTAAGGTTCATGGAAAGATAACCAGAGGGCAAATGAAGGAATTATCTCTAAGCGAGGAACAATACGGTTTCAGGTAAAGGAGGTCATGTGCAACAACCCTCTATGATTTCTACAAGAGAGTGAGCTCCGTCTTAGACAATAGGGAAGACTGGGTGGATTATTTGTATATGGACTGCCAGAAAGCATTTGGCATTGTAAGGTAAGAGAGGCTGATTACGAAGCTGCATCACCAGGTGGGCGTGAAAGGGGACGATTATGTCAGCGAAAGTCAATAAACGACGCATGACAAGAGCTTTTACCAAACGGGTCCAGGTGACCAGCGGAGTACCACAGGGTTCTGTCCTGGGACAATCACCTTCCTTGATCAATGTAAATGACACGCTTTAAGTTATGGACTCCCACCTGAGTACATTTGTAGAAGATACACAGGTCATGAGGGAAGCGAGAGCGGGGAGAATTGCCTCACATTACAAGGGGACCAAAACAGTCTACAAAGCTGGTTTGATACATGGTTGATGAAATTCAACCCGAGCAAATTTAAAGAAATAAGAATGGGACAAAGTGAAAAAAGATATAATTATCACCTTGCAGAAAATACGAGTCAGGATTCTTGGTAAGAGAAGGTCTAGGAGTTGACATCGCCCCTAACCTGTCGCTAAGTCTCACATTAGAAGAACAGTTCAGGAGACAAACTTGTCTGTCAGCAAATACTTAAATACCTCTCAGTTATACTGATAAATAAATATTTACCATGCCGTTCGAATAATAAATAAGGCCAAAACTAAAATATACTTCTAAAATTCGGTATCCATGCTCAAAGGAGAGAGAAAAAAAAGTAACAGAGAAGACCTAAAGGAGGACAAGAATGTATGCATGTATCTTGGTGAGGCGCCTGAAGACTGGCGGAATGCGTGTATAATGCCACTGTATAAAAGTAAGGGAGAGAAGGGTGAATGTTCGAATTACTTGATAAGTTGTATGGGAGAATGGTGACTAAGAGGGAGGTGGCATGTACAGAGTAGCAGATTGGGAAGGAGCTTTGTGGTTGCAGGAGTGGTTGAGGATACGTGGATCAGGTGTCTGCTTGAAAAAACGTGTATGAGAAATGTTCAGAGAAAGACAGAAGGATATGCATGTGTTATTTATAGAACCGGAGAAAACATGATGCGGTTGATATAGATACCTTGTAAGAGATGTTACAAATATATGGTGTGGAAGAAAAGTTATTACAAGCAGTGAGGTTTTATCATGAGAGTGTGTGTGTGTGAGAAGGTAAAGAGTGTGAATGGTTTCAGGCGAAGGTGGGTTTGCAGCAGGGGTGTGTGATGTTACCATGGGTTTTCAGTCTGCTTATGGAGGAGGTGGTGTGAGGGCAAATACGAAGGTTTTGCAATCAAGTAGGGGCGGGGGATGCTTGGAAGATGAGATAGTCGCTGTTTGCTCATGACACTGCGCTGGTGGTAGATACGAAAGAGAAACTGCAGATGTTGGTGTCTGAATTTGGGGGAGTGTGCCAAAGGAGAAACTTGAGTGAAAAAGTTAATCAAAGAGGAAAAAAAAAAAAGGTTTAGCCCTGGGGAGAGACAGGTTAGTTAGGGTGTGAGTCTGACTGGAGGAGACTTGGAGGAAGTGAAGTGTTTTAGATACATGGGAGTGGACATGGTAGGAAATGGAACCATGGGAGCTGAAGTGAGTCACAGAATGGGTGAGTGTGCGAAGGTCCTCAGAGCATTGTGGAATGTGTGGAAAGACAGATAAACATCTGGGAGAGTGAAAATGGGCATGTCTGAAGATATAATATGAATAAAAGGCATGGGCTTTAGATGTGAATGTACGGAGGAGGGTGAAGGTGTTGGAAATGAAATGTTTAGGGACATTATGGAGTGTGAGGAAGTTGACGTAAGTAGGGCATGATAGGGTAGGAGAGAATTTTTGTATTAAGATGAGCTTGTCTGAAAGTGGTAAAGAGGGCGTGCTGAAATAGTCTGGACATATGGAGAGGATGAGTGAGGAGAGGTGGAGAGGATACATGTGTCAATAGTTGAGAGGACAAGGAGAAGGGGAAGACCAAATTGGAGATGGAAGGATGGAGTGAAAAGGGTGCTCACGGCCTGAACATGCAGGAGGGTGGAAGGCGTGTACAGGAGAGAGCGATTTGGAGGGATGTGGTATACAGGGGACGATGTGCTGTCAATGTACTGAGCAGTGGTATAGGATGCAGCTGGGGGAAACCACAGAGAGCTTGGTTGTAGATAGGAGGGTGTTATATAGGTACATTACACACGACAGCAAGAGAATATATGTGTGAAAATGAGGCCATTTCTTCTATTGTTCCTGGCATCAGCTCCCGAACGCTGGAAACGGCGAACAAGTATAAAGTATATATACATATGCCGGCATTTCAAGACCTAATCCCCTTGAGTGATGTACATACCTAGAAACACTTGAATTACGTACGTGTTTCAGAGTGATATGAATCGTTGAGCAATTAAAGAAAATTAGCTGGTACTAAGCGTTAGAGTAAGAAATGCCTTCTTTCTTATTCAATACTGATATTTTAGAACTAGCTTACTTATATCAACGAACAAAATCATTACATTTCACAGTTTTTCAGAGTGTCTGTCTAACAGTGACACGGAAACATGATAATCAATATGCTATCAACATGGCCAGTTGCTGGGGGAACTGTGCACTGAACCACTTCAGTTCGACGGTGCGACGCTTGAGCTCGACGATACGGCCATTGACCATGATGTTCAGGTTAAAGGCAACGCCGTCACACTCGAGCATCGTAAACCTCCTAGCTCACGGGACGCACCCGTCTGCAGTTATCATAAGCTGCTGATGCCGTTGCCCAAGGTTGAATTACTCAGTAGACTACATGTTCCCATCCCCGTAAACGTCCTGCTGATGAGCTGCTCTACCGCAGTGTCGCGGTACCGACTCCATATTGTATCGGCACAACGCTCCGCTCTCGCTCTACCACACCCGTTGTAACGCTCCAGTATTCGCCATACACACAACCGAGAAAACTACATTGCGTTTCGGGGTGTTTTTTTAGGCCATGTTTTTCTTTGTCGGTGTTTTTGTTGTCGCTCTCTTTCCCGAGGGGAGAGTTGGAGGGCAAGAGAAAAAGGGAGGGAAGGGAAAATGGGAAGGGAGGATTACGGGACCAGAGGCTACGGGAAAGGGAAAGTTGGCCGCGGCGGGAAGCGGAGTAATCCAAGGGAGGGTAGGTTGTGTAACCAGGAGCTTTAGAGACACTGTAAAAAGAGTTCTTTATCATATGTAATTGGATTGGGAATGAGAACTTTACGGTTGTATAAGGGGTAAGAATGGAGTCCACAGGCATGGGACAGAGTGTAACTTAGCACTTTTACGAGTGCGAGTGACCGTGTTTGGGGTCTTTTGTATCGATAAAGTGGCTGTAAATGAGTTATTCTTTATTGTATATGGGATGTAAAGGTTGTACATGAAGCAGTGATCAGATGTATGGGTGAGGTAGAAAACGTCTTTTCAAGTATACGTAAAATGAAGTTGTTATTAACTTCCACAGAGCAAAGAGTAAGGAGAGGATCGGTTGGAGTTTACAGGTACTGGGAGTTATTGAATCATTTCACGGTTATAACTTCGTGGAATACTTGAAGATTGAGTGATGAAGATCTTGCTGAAGAGGAGAAAGGCAGTTGAAAATCATGTCGTCCGAGAAATATGCTGCATCTTACGATTTTCCGTGACGTCCTTGTAACGAAACAAGGGTGTTCTCTGTTTGCACAGCAACTGCAGAGTCGATGTCGGTAGCGGTATCTACATGGTCTACAGTGGGTAGGTAGGCGGGGATTGTGCAAATTGATTGTGTTCACGTGTACGTTGATTACCGAAATGGAAGAAATCGCTCCGAACGTATACGAAAAACACGGCAGGCACCTAGAAAAGGACCATTGATTGGGTAGCCCGTTCACCATTGATGGAAAAATAGAGTACGAATTTTCCAACGGTCACGAATACATTACTAGGGTAGATGTAAAGGTGTACAAAGGAAAAATAGACAACAGAAGGCCTATGGGTCTGTGGCAGAGTTATCTGCCACTTGATATTCTAATACTGACTGCATTTATATTCAAGACAGATTAGGTTAAGGGAGAACACAACAAAAGGAATAAGAATTCCTGGAAAGGAGAGAACTGGAACGTCTGCAGATGGAAGATGACGATTAACCCAAGTCACGGAAAGATGAAGCAGTTTTGAGTAAAGGGACTGACATTTTCAGGTGAATAGCAAGACAGAAAAGTTAATGAATCGAAATATTAAACGATGATCACGTTTCACGACGTGTTGCAGTTGCTTGTATACGACAGGTTCCGTGTCGTCAGAAACTGTATATATAATACCCATGGTGTTCTGCAGTTAAATAAGGGGTGATAATCACATCTCGTATGAATGGTTCAGCGGTTAGCATTATGGACCACGAGTCATGAGGGGCCCACCCGGGGCGTGGCGGTTGGTCCACACCGAACACAGGAGTTCATCCTCATTTCGGGACTGGACGATGAATGCGTACCTGGCTTAAGCCGGTATGTGCTTGTGTGCATATATAAGATTAAAGAGATGTTGTATATATATATATATATATATATATATATATATATAAGGTTAAGAGACAGGGTAACGCGAATGTAAACTCTTTCGCCTTAACACAAAATGCTGGGTGGAATGTTTACATCTGGACCGCCAGAAAGCCTTGTGAGGCCGATTAAGAGACAGGATCACCGGGAAGGAATAAAGGAGAAACTCCTTCGATGGGTAGATTACGTGAGTGGAAGGGAACAAAGGACGCACGATAGGGGTGCCTTCTGCAAATGGGTCGAGGCCACCAGCGGAGTGCCACAGGGGTCTGTTCTGGGTCCATTACTCTTACTGATCTATGTTATTGATTTTCTTGAAGGTTCGGACTCCTTCCTTTGCAGATGATGCAAAAGTCATGTGGAAACTGAAAAGCGTGGAGGATTGCAACACTTTACAAGGGGAACTTGACAAACCTCTAAAGGTTGGTCTGATACATGGCTGATGAAGTGTAACAGGATTAATGTAATCAGGAGGGACACAGTGAAGTAAGGCCTCGATAAGATTATTAAGTAGCTGGAAACCCCGTCCCTAACCTGTCGCCAGAGTCCCACCTCAGGAAAATAGTTGAGAAGACCAACAATCTTCCAGCAATTATTAGAACAACATCCAAGTTCATGGATGAAGATTTATCCAGCAAGCTGTTCACATCCTACATAAGACCAAAACTAGAAGATGCATCTCGTATTTGATAACTGAACCTAAAGAAGCACAATGAAATAAGAGAGAAGGTCCAGAACACGGCAACAAAGATGGTACCAGAATCAACAGAGCCGAGTTACAGAGAGAGGTAGGAGGCCTTAAATTTGCCCACCTTGTAAGACAGAACAATGAGGGGTGTTCTCATTGCAACCGTTAAGTTTTGTCAGACACTTCGATGACACAGACAGTGAACAGTTCTTCGACACGTAGAAATAGAGAAGTCAGAGCATATAACATGAAATTAAACAAGACACGAGGAAGGACTTCTGTGATATATGAGTGTTGGAAGAATGGGATAAAAAGAATGAAGACATTGTTAATGCAGACAACACACAGGAGGTTAAGACGAAAGAAAATGTTCAAGAAATGGGGCCCCCACGGGTGCACAACTCCCTCCCCAAACAATACAAATTGGTAATTATACACATATACGGTTTAACTGAAAGATGTCATAAAACATAGGAACTTAGATACATGCAGTGGCGAAGATATAGGCAACGCTAAATTCATTCAGGGTTTACTATTTGCTTAAGAGGAAGGAACGATTATAGCAGGACAAGAGAGAATACTGAAACTTTGAAAAGAATATTGTGGACAAGGCAGAATATTCAAAAGGTTTCCATGAATCCAATCGGGAATGAACTGCCAATTAACGAGAAGCTAATTAGGCTAAGGGATGCAGACTGAGGAATTATAGAGGATAATGTAAGTATGTGTGAGGAAATTAATAACTAATTCGTAAGCGTTGTCACAGTGAAAGACATTATAGCCCTATCAGTAGTGAGAATAAGTGAAAAGCCTCTGCTGATACACCAGTGATTCAGCAGTGAAGAAATTCACTCCAGCGATGCATCAGTGAATGAGATAATTACTCGGATGACTCAGCAGTGAAAAAGATAATTCCTCTGGCGATATAGCAGTGAATGAGATAATCCCTCTGGTGATACAGTAGTTAAGGAGACAATCCCTTTTGTTGTGCAGCAGTGATGCGGATAATCCCTCTGCTGACAGAACAGTGAAATAGATAATCCCTCTGGCTTCACTGTAGTGAAGCAGATAATTCCTTTGGCTACACAATATTTAAACAAATAATCCCTCTGGCCATACGGTACAGCGGTGAAGAGGAAAAACGCTGTCAGAATACAAAATGAAAGGTATAGCGATGGGGGGAAGGGTATACAATCTTGGAGCGAGACACCATCACAACGCTGCGGTGTAGCAACACAGCAGAAGAGGAGCAGAGCATTATTACCATGTATACAGAGTACAGGCCCGGCGGCGGCGAACAGGTCGCACTGCGATAACCCATTTACAGAAAATATACACAAAAATGCATTTACTAATACAGTTTTACGATAGTTTTCTATGGAACAGCTACAGCCCAGCAATGCGGAGGCAGAGAGTTTGGAGAACAACGATGGTTACAAAAAAACAAACTACACTGCAATACAGTAACAAACCCTGAATAAAATGGGTAGAAAAAAGAGCGGGTGATATAAGGCGACAGAACAGTGCATTTCGACTCCTTGATAGCGTTACAGAATAGCGATGCAGCCTTACAGAGTAACGGAATAACAGTACATCAGTGACAAAGAGATTCTTTCTTCGCCTAGTTATCATCGAACCCGTGTCCTCATGATGTACTCGGCTAGAAATATTACAGCCTTGCCAGACCCACGACTTAACATGGGCTTAGCAAAGGACTTGAGATCAGTCATTACATTACAGCACCAGCTCGGTGGTCATAAGACCACCCCAAGACCACCCTTGCTGGAACCAAGACCACCCTCGCTGGACTCTAGACCACCCCAAGACCTCCCTCGCTGGAACCAAGACCACCCTCGCTGGACCCAAGACCACCCTCGCTGGAATCAAGAATCCCTCGCTCGACCCAAGACCACCTTCGCTGGAATCAAGACATCGCTCGCTGGACTAAAGACTTACCTCGCTGGATCCATTTCTAGAGAAAATAAACCATTACTTCAGTACTTACCAGGTGCAGATGTGGCGGGGGAATCGAACCCGGGACGATCTGTAAGGAAAAGAATGATAAGACTCACGCAATGAACTGATAAACATTATAACAGTATGGAATAATAATTGCTTCTACAATATGCTATGTTAGGCTTCACGAGCGAAAATATACAATTAAGTGTAAGATTTCCGTCAGAAGCATCAGCGCAAAGTTATAATAAGAAAACTTTCTTTCAAATTACACACACACACACACACACACACACACACACGTAAATGGGAACATAAGCTGAGTAATGAAATTCAGTGGCTGGGAGCCAGGCTACTGTGTTGAAAGATTTTATGAAGTACACACACGAGTAGAAAATGGGTACCATTAGGTCGAGAGAGAGAGAGAGAGAGAGAGAGAGAGAGAGAGAGAGAGAGAGAGAGAGAGAGAGAGAGGACGTGGTTCAATTAAAGATGTCAAAAAACGAAAGAGCCAAGGGATGTAGAATGGTGGAGATGCAGGCAGCACTCCAGCCTACCGGCATTTAAAGATGTACAACAAGAGAGAAAGGAATGAGTACAGCAGGATGAGAAAGGAAAAACAGAAGATCTCTGAAATAAAAAATAGAGTGGATAAGGCTAGAGATAATGGAAAACTCTTCCATAACTTCACCAGGATTAAACTGTCATTTAAAGAGTTGCTAATTAAGCTAACGAATTCAAAGGGAAGAGTAAATACGTACGAA
Source organism: Panulirus argus (assembly GCA_038088735.1). Classification (NCBI taxonomy): domain Eukaryota; kingdom Metazoa; phylum Arthropoda; class Malacostraca; order Decapoda; family Palinuridae; genus Panulirus; species Panulirus argus. The sequence goes on along the minus strand of JAYMFT010300580.1, from coordinate 1,954 downwards.
GTACTGCACGACATCTTTAAAAATGCTTTCACAGTAGAAGGGATAGAAGGAGGAGGAGGAGGAGGAGGAGGAGGAGGAGGAGGAGGAAGTCTTGGAAAGCATTAAAATATCTGCTGAAGGTTTTTTACCTGACCCACAAACGGCTCATGGTCCTGAAGATATGCCTCTATATGTGCTTAAATGATGAATCAAGACGTTGCTGGAGGAGGGTAAAGTACCCAAGGGAAGTAAAAGAGCAAAAACGTCAAACCTAATTAAAAAAAAAAAAAAAGGAGAGCGGGAAGTTGTTTTGAACTACAAACCAGTCACCGTGATGAGTGTGGCTTGTAGAATTTAGGAAAAGGTAACCAAAATGCAACTGGATGAATACTTCTTAAGGAGAAAGCACCTAAGCGATAGACAACATGGATTCAAGAGTAAACGTCGGGGGTAACAAACTTCTTAAATTTCTATGAAAGAGTGAGCTCCGTTTTGGGCAAAAGAGAAAGCTGGGTTGATTGTGCGTATATTAGCGAACAGAAAGCATCTGGTGCTGTACCTAATAGGACGTTGGGATATAAGCTGGATGTTCATACAGGAATAAGAAGACTCCTTTCAATGGATATATTATTATCATTATAGTGAAAGGGAACAGAAGATGCATATCTGAGGAGCCATCTCGAAATGGGTTAGGGTCAGCAGTGGCGTGCCATAGGGTTCAGTCCTGGGACCAGCGCTCCTCTTGATATATGTAAATGACTTGCCAGAAGTGATGAAGGTATACTTGAATGTGTTTGTAGATGGTGCCAAGGTTTTGAGAGAAGCAAAGAGTGAGGGCGATTGCATCAACTTGCAAGGAGACCCCGACAAACTCTTAGAATGAGCTGATGCACGGTAAATGTAAATAATGAGGATGGGACAGTGTAAGAAGGCCTCAGCACGAATGTCATAAAGTTGCAGCAGCAGGAGTGTGTGTGAGAGGGACTTGGGAGTCAAACAGTCTAAATGGTTGCTCGTGCCCAGCAACAAGAGAAATATAAGGGAGACATTCAAGGACATGTACAAGGGAGTTTTCAGCCAACTGTTCACATTCTCTATTAGGCCAAAATTAGAACGCGCTTCATAAGTTTGATAATCTCCCTTTAAGAGTCACAAAGAACTAACAGAGAAGGTCCAGAGGAAGGCAAGAAGGACGGTAACCGATTCATGACAGCTGGGTTACAGCGGGAGGTTAGAGGCCATAAACGGAAGACCTGTAGGGAAAGGGGTGACACGATCACGACATTCAAGTTTTTAAACCTACATCACGATGGAAGAAGGTGAAAAGTTCTCCGAAAGACGCAAAGGTAAAACAACCATAACATGAAATTAAGCAAGAAACTTGTTCGAAAGAGATGTAAATAAGGACTCTTACAGCAGAGAAGTTAGCGGATGAATGGAATACGCTGAACAATGAAAACTGTGAATGAGAAGAGAACACAAAATTTCATAAAGGCGTATGATAGAGGAAAAGTTCAAGAGACGGGATGCTACTAAGTGTCATAGAACTCCTTCCCCGTACAACACAAATAAGTAATTACTCCAAACGCGTAACGTTTCGTTTAGAAACTCAATCTTAACGCAGACAAAATTACTCTCAAAGCACAAAGCGAGCTTCCAGTGAAATTAATATCATGATACTCATAAGCAACAAATATGTACCCACAACTTCAGCTTCGCATTCGGACACGGTGCAGCGCTGGACAAACAAACAAAGCAAACTTTCTACAGCTGCAGCAGAGTCCTGCGCCTAATTTGACGACGACGCCAACTTTCTCAAGACGGGGAGGAAAAAGGAAAAAAATTTGAGTTCAAATCCTCTTATAGTATTCTTAAAGTTTCTTGCTAGAGAGAGAATGAGGGAGTAAATTAAAATTCTTCAGTCATATTGTGGCCTGAAGTTTAATTTGTTACCATTTCGCCACCACACATATAT
>JAYMFT010300579.1:0-23738 GCA_038088735.1 Panulirus argus | reverse complement strand
GGGGCTGGAAATCCTCCCCTCCAGTTTCTGCTTTTCCAAAAAAGGAACAGAGAAGGGGCCAAGTGAGGATTTTCCTTTAAAGGCTCAGTCCTCTGTTCTTAACGCTACTTCGCTAACGTGGGAAAAGGCGAATATGTATGGAAAAAAAAGAAAAAAAAAAAAAAATATATATATATATATATATATATATATATATCATAATGCAAATACGGGAAAAATACTTCCCACGTATTCCCTGCGGGTCGTAAAAGGCGTGTTAAAGGGGAGGGAGCTGGTGGCTGGAAATCCTTCCATCTTGTTTTCACTTTTCCAAAAGAAGGAACAGAGAACGGGGCCATGTAAGGATTTTTCCTTTAAGGCTCAGTCCTCTGTTTTTAACGCTACCTCGCTAACGCGGGAAATGGTGACAAAAACTGAAAAAACAGAAAGCTAATGTTTTGCTTCAATAGATAAAACTTGAAATAAATGTCTTATATTCATTTCCATTTTATTCTTGAAATACGCGAGGCGTTTCGGGCACACAAACATTTCCCAACTTCAGCCTAATTGATTATAATTGATACAGCGCAATGTAAAGAACGAAGGAGGAATGGATCACTCCTTTAAATGCTGCAAATGAGGGAGATGACATAGACAATATGGCGGAGGTGGACCGCGTTCCCTGGGAGTTCATGCAAAGTAGTGTGGTCGGTAAGGGTCAAACTCGCTGGGTCAACGGTTGGGGGGTTTGCCTGAGATCTCTGCACCTGGGAAAGTCCGGTGGAGGTAGAGAGTGGGGTTATTTGTATTACGGTAGAGAAAAATTGTAGAGTCCCAGCTTCTCCTGTGCTGTGATGATTTATGAAGTGCTTATATTCTCTTATATAAATGGCTTTTGTTATCTGGAGTCTTGTAGGATCTTGGCAATGTTTTAGCATTATTGTGTTTCCAGTAAGATGCTGATTTAGTAAGATTCAAGTTTTGTTGTTGTTTCATAGTGTATTTTAGGGCCTCCGTTTTTTAGGATGAAGTGTTAAACATCGACTGAGTGATGCAGTAGTCATACCGATGTAGTTAACGTTGGTTTGAAGTTAACAACCTTCATCTGGGCAGGAGTGCCTGTAAACTACATTGGTTGACTGTAGTGGGTTATTGTTGTGTGAGAGGTTGTTTCTTATAATGGAGTCGCTGGTTTTCCTGTCCCTGTAGTAAAAGATGACGCTGAAACGATCTTCAGAGATTTTGTAGGTAACGTTCCTATTATCTAGATTATAAGATCGGTCTTAAGGCATGTTTAACATACATTAACAGACACACATAAATATCCAAATGAATATATTCTATTCTGAGTGTACCTGAGCTTAGGGGAACAAATATGCATATGCCTAAACAACTGGCTGTCTTGCCTTGATTTTGAAACAGCAGCCTCATTTTGGCAGCAGAAAGAAATCATGCATCTAGACACTGAACATGCGACATTCTGTACCATGAATGTGTATCACAAAATTATTCGGCTCAGTGTTGTACGATGTCTGTGACTGTAATGCGAGCCTTCCCAATAAAGCGGATGAGAATACCTGATGCAGGCAAAAGTTATCATCCAAGGCTTGTTTAGGACTCAAGGTTTAGATCACCTTGGAGTGCAACACTGTTGTCTGTACAAATACAAGATCAGTTGTGAGGAAGAGAATTTGATTTCTAAAAGAGAAATACTATAGTATGGAAAGGTATTGTGATGTTTCGGGTGATAGGTAATATAAATGTAGATTTTCGGATGCCTCGTTTGTTATGCATTAACCTCCTCACCAGTTTGTCTGTGGTAGAATTCCACGCCACTCCAGATCTGACCCAGCGATCTCTTTCCTTACGCCGCCTCTCACTATGTTGTTTTTCTTTACACTGCCTTCTCCCAGGCTGTTGGGTTCCTTTGCACTTCAAGCTATCGTTATCCATACTTCCTTCACAATGTCGCCATCCGCTCTGTCTTCTTTCTTCACGATACTTCCCACAGCACGTCCATCATTCACACTGCCTCTTTTCTTTTTCTTGTGCTGTCTCTCATATGCTATCATGCCTGGGTTATCATGCCTTACACTTCCCTCACTCTTATACTGTTCAAGACACGTTTTCCCATGCTGCTCCTCCTACATGCTTCCTCTCTCAACACCTTCGTTTCGCTTTCATAATTTAAGTTTCCTCCCTCTACGACTGCTTCAGCCAGCGCATCCCTGTTCTTCACTAGTAGTCTGCTTTCTTGAAGGGACGCATTGCTAGTGACGGTGTAAGGATGTGCAGTGGCAAGTAACACCTTTCACTGGTGACCGGAAAACAGATGGGGAGTGTCAGTAACACCTATCACCAGTGACAGTTACACGGACGTAAGGATGGGGATTGGCAAGTAACACCTGTCACTTGTGACGATGACACAGACAAGGAGTAGCAGGTAACACCTGAAAATGACGGTGACACAGACGGAGAGCGCTAGTAACACTGCCGCAAATGCAGTGACAAAGAAGAGGAGTGGCAGTAACACCTGTCACTTATGCCGGTAACGCAAACGGGAAGTGACAGGTAACACCTGTCACTAGTGACGGTGATATAGACGGAGAGTGGCAGATAACATCCGTCAATAGTGACGGTGATAAGGATGGAAGGAGCATCCAAGACATTTACACGTCACTGGCGTTTATGGAAACATAAGGAACACTGAAACTACATGAAAATAATAAAAAAAAATAAAATTCGATAATATTTTTGAAAAATTAGTGTTAAACTGATAAACATAGTTTCATGAAACAATGCCTGGCGTATCAATGATTTATGGGCCATAATGGCAATCAGGGTTTACATCTGCTAATTCCTTCAACCCAAATTACCATGCAAATTTACACTCTACTGGACCTTACACTTCGTCATTACAACACATATACTATGCATTTCGGCATCTTCACGGGCTGTAAACATGGTAAGATTGCATATACTCCTAGAACCATCTTTAACACTTTACGAAGGTTCAAAGATTTTTATGGGTGGTGCTAATAACATGACGTTGACAGCCGTAATGGTATGAGCAGGTAATAAAACTAAACAATCAGCACTTTCTTTCTATGCTTATCGACTTCTTTTCTACATTCTCCAATATTTAGAGCTCACTGCTTTCCAAATTATACTAAAACTATACTGAACACCATATAACACCTTCACTGACCTGTTTATTTCGAGATTCTACACAGTATTACCCCAAGATCTTTTTGTACCTAGATTTAATCCTCCTGAGGAATTAAGCTACATACCATTTACTGCAGCTATATTAATATGAATTGCTTCAATGATGTTACAGTTTTTTCTTTGAAAAGCGGACCTTCTGGCAATTTTTTCAATTGTGCAGATTAGTCATTTTTTCACACAAAAAACAAAAACACCTGATAATTTCGTACAGTCAAAACCAAGTGAGCAATGTTCATATGAACCTCTAGTTTAATCACTAATCTCTATACCCTTCGGTAACGAGTCCTACATTCTTCATCTCTCATAAACAGTGTATGAAAAGATTTGCCAGTCTTGTAGCAGTCGTGGTAACAACCTCCTTAAGTCGTACCATTATGCAGGGTCAGGTGATACATAGCTCAGCCCACATTACCAGTGTGATGAAACCTTCAGGCAGCGCCGAGGACTCCCATCCATCAGAACATTCATCTTGTGTCGCTGAAGCTGAGGTGAGGTGCTCCTTGTATTGTCTTACCCCCGGTGAGGTGTTATGATAAACTGTGGTTAGTTGATGGTTTTAGGGAGATGGTAGATGTTAGGATGGGCTGCCATGGTGAATCATGGAGAGGGGTTTCATTGTGACGCGTCTTGGGAAATTGATACAGTGAGTAATGATGGTAAGACTTCATGGTAAAGTGTCATGGTGAATTATCAGAGTGAAGTGTTATGGTGAGGTATCATGATGATATGGCGAGCTTCATAGTGAACAGTCATGGTGAGCTGTCATATTGAGTTCTCATAGTGAGTTATCATATTCAGGTGTCAAGGTGAAATGTCATGATGAAGTGTTACCTTGTGTGAAATGTCATCGTGAGTCATCATGGTAAAATGCCATGAACAAGTATGTTATCACTGTGTTGCCTTGGTGATTTATCATGAGTCGTCATGGTAACATGTCCTGTTGAGATGTCACAACGAGATATCTTGCAATGCGCGGTGTTGATGTAAAACACACACACACACACACACACACACACACACACACACACACACACACCATGGCGTAGAGGTTAGAGTTGCTAACCACATATCAGCCCGGCCAGCTCAGAACCGGGCTCGTGTGTAATCGAATCCTGAGCGCGGCAGTCGGCCTTCACCCAACTCAGGTGTTCCTCCTTCCCTTGGAGCTGGTCAGTGAATGAGTGCCTGGCTTAGGCTTGAGTGTTTGTGTGTATACAAACCCACATAGGAGTAACGACATAGTTATATATAAAGTTAAGAGACGCTGCAACACGTGTGCAAAACTCTCTCACCGTAACACATAGTCACACACGCTACCACATAAGACACTGGAAATTCAGTCATATGAATGGCCGATAAAGAGGGTGGATCTTCAGGCAGAAAGAAGCAGGAGATTACTAGGATGGACAAATTATCTTAGTACATGGACGCATATCAGGGTAGCCTTCTTGAATTGGGTTCAGGTTACAAGCGGACCTTTGCTTTCCTTGATCTATGTGAATGACTTGCCAATAGAATGGGGCTCCTACCTGAATCTGTTTGCGGATGATGTCAAGGTACTGAGGGGTGTGAAAAACGAAGAGGATTCAGCCTACAAAGAAAAACTAGACGAACCCCAAAGTTGATCTGATACATGATTAATGAAGTTTAACCAGTAGATATGAAGTAATGAGGATGGAACACAGAGAAAGAAGGCTTAGATATAACTGTCATTTAGAAAGAGAAAATGAAATAATCCATCTATATGAAAGACTTTGGAGTAGACATCGTCCCCACCCAATCGCCAGAATCCAGCAACAGTAGCATAGTAAACGAGACAAACTGTCTGATGGCAAATAAGAGAATAACATTCAAGTACGAGTATATGGATAGGGAAATATTTAGCATGCTGTTCAGTTCTACATTAGACCAAAGCTAAGATATGCTCATCAAGTTTGGTTGCCGCATTTAAAGACGAAAAAAGAATTAAAGAGAAGGTCCAGAGGAGGGAAACAAAGGTGATGACTGAATTATGAAAGCTGGGCTACAAGGAAAGGTTAGAGGCCTTAAATATGTCCACCACTGTAGAAAGTAATGCAAGGGGTTACCTAATTACAGCGCTTATAAGTTTCTGAATCTGACGACAACAGTAAAGAAGTCTTCGAAAGATGCAAGGTTAGAACAACCAGAGGACATAAGATGTAATGAACCAAGAAGCAGCTACAGCTAACGATACACACGGAGTTGTACTTAGTATTTGCAACCACACGTCACCAACGATTCACTCATGCAGCGTCCTCTTACGATATGATGATCGTTAATTAATATCTCAGTTCCACTGTTACCGTTACAACTGAATTCTTTACTATAATCCACACCTACAGCCGCAGACAATCACTGTGTTCAGAAGTCAGCCGAAAGTCATTTCGTTTGAAAGGAGACCGCACATACCAATTTGCGTCACGTCTTCTCAGCAAACAAGTCTCCCATCTGAGGTTCAGCCTACCTAACCGACCGTTAATGAAGTTAAAAAGAATAGATAATTCAATCTGGTGTTGTTGTTATACCTGATTAACACAGTGAATTGATGGCATATATGTAGATGGCTCTACCATAAGTCTTTGCGTTGAAAACAAATCCCGACAACATCGCCCTTCACGGCACTCTCGATAGCCCCTAGAATTTGTACCAGTGCTAACCGCTTAACCACCAACCAAAAGTTAGCCCATGGTCGCTTCCAACTGAGTGACCTTCCTCTGCTGACTTACTAGGCCCCAGCTTAGTTGGTTTGCTTGATTTGTATGGTTTGTTTATTGACTGGGTGGTGAGGGAGGTAAATGCGAGAGTCCTGGAGAGAGGGGCGAGTATGCGGTCTGTGAGAGATGAGAGAGTCTGGGAAGTGAGTCACTTGTTTGCTCATGACACAACAGTGGTGGCAGATACAAGTGAAAAACTGCAGAAGTTGGTAACTCTGTTTGGAAAAGTGTGTGAAAGGAAAAAGTTGAGAGTAAATATGAATATGAGCAAGGTTATTAGATTCAGCAGGGTTGAGGCACAAGTTGGTTGGGATGTAAGTATGAACGGAGAGAAATTGGAGGAAATGAAGCGTTTTAGATATCTAGGAGTGGACATTGCAGTGAATGGAACCATGGAAGCGGAAGTGAATCATAGGGAGGGGGAGGGGGCGAAGGTTCTGGGAGCGATGAAGAATGTGTGGAAAGAGAGAACATTATCTAGGAGAGCAAAAATGGGTATGTTTGAAGGAATAATAGTTCCAACATTATATGGTTGCGAGGCATGGGCTGTACGGAGGAGGGTGGACGTGTTGGAAATGCATTTTTAAGGACAATATGTGGTGTAAGATGGATTGATCAAGTAAGTAATGTAAGAGTAAGAGAAATGTGTGGTAAAAAAAAAAAAAAAGTGTGGTTCAAAAAGCAGAAGAGGGTGTGTTGAAATGGTTTGGACATACGGAATGAATGAATAAGGAAAGGTTGACAAAGAGGATATATGTGTCAGAGATGGAGGGACCAAGGAGAAGCAGGAGACCAAATTGGTGGTGGAAGGATGGAGCGAAAAAGATTTTGAGCAATCAGGGCCTGAACATGCAGGAAGGTGAATGGTGTGCACGGAATAGAGTGAAATGGAACGATGTGGTATACTGGGGTCAACGTGCTGTCAATGGACTGAACCAGGGCATATGAAACATTTGGGGTAAATCATGGAAAAGTCTGTGGCACCTGGATAAGGATAGGGAGCTGTAGTTTCGGTGCAATACACATGACAGCTAGAGATTGAGTGTGAGTGAATGTGGCCTTTTTAGTCTGTTTCCTGGTGCTACCTCGCTGATGCAGGGGGTGGCGATGTTGTTTCCCATGGGGCGGGTTGGTGTCAGGAATGGATGGAGACGAGCAACTATGAATATGTACATGTGTATATGCATGTGTATGTATAGGTATGTATTGTGTATATATGGGCATGTGTGTATATAAGTGTGCATATGACTGGAGAGAGAGATTGTTGCCAAGGGATTAGAGCAAAGCTAACTTCATATCTATTTTAGGAAAGGAGACATAAAAAGTGCAATAAACAAAACTAAATAGTTAAAAAGACTATCAAATCAGAAGAGTACTGTACATGGGAGATAAACAGGTGGGAGTACTTAAAAAAGAAAGATACTAAGAAAACATGCAACTGACAGGTTCTTTGTATGGAAAAGCATGGAGAAATGTCCAGACTATTTGGGTTTGGGGAAGTCTATAGAGGCCATCCTCTTGTATAATGAATCATATAAAGGTATGACTACATATTTTACAGCTCTTACAAACTGTGAACCAAGTGAAATAAGTGACATTTAAAAATACCATCTTGTAACATTTAAGCTGCCAAATCTACATAATTATAGGACATATGTATTCAGTTAAACAGGAGTAAAAACAACAATGCATTTACTTTTCTATTTCATAAAGCCCTTAAATGCATAAATTTACTTCCTGATCTTTCCAGAAATAATCTCATTATCAAAACTGTAATTGCATTCTAACAAAATATATATACAGTAATGCTATCTAAAAGCTTGCCTCAGAGATCAGTTTATTTTGAAGTCAGAGAAGCAAGTGTTATCAGGTGCTTCATGGTAGCTTCAGGAACTCATTACATAACATACATACAGTATGTTGTGATGTTATATAGGTGAACACTTCAAAACTCTCTCACTGAGAAGTGTCATAAAAACCTGATCCTTCCTTGGAAAGAAGGTCATGGAAATCATAAACTTCATAAGTCCTCAAAAATTCTGAAGGTTGACCAATTTGTTATGCTTACCTCAAAGAGCAGTAAATACCTTATGTAATGCACGTGTCTTAAGCATTTATAATATTCCAGGGGTGTCAACAGAGTACTGGCAAGGCTCAACCAGGCTCTTCTTTCCCTTGGCTGAAGACAACCATGTCACATAACCTGATCACTTTGCCACTCATACCTTTTACCTCTCATCATACGACAAGCTTGATTTAAGTCACAGAATACTTTCAACAAACAAAATTAATCAACCTACCATATCAATATTAATCTTAAAGTTTTTCATTAAAAATAAAAAGAGGAAAAATATATGTAGATTACATATGCATACATGCACACACACACCACCATACCTCTTGATCTGTAGTCCTGCCCTGAGTTCTACTGGAGCCCCACAGAAGGGGATCTTAGGGCAGAGAGATAAGGTAAAATATATGTAAACACATATTTTTTTCAAACCAATTCACTGTTTCCCGCATGGCACGGTAACACTCAGAACAGGCAAACCTCATTTCGCTCATATCTACTCTTTAACTTTCATGTAAAGTCCACAGAAACCAAAGCAAAACATCCACAGCCAAGTCCCAAGTCTATTGTCCCCCTTCTTTTATACAAGGGCACTGCACATGCAATCCACTAGTCTTCAAATACCTCACCTTGGACCATACAAACATTGAAAAATGTGACTAACTAACCAACAATGCCATAATCCCTTTCTGAGAATCTGCAATCTCACCCACTCCTGCTGCTTTGCCAAAGCTCACCTTACATAAGGCCTTCACCATCTCTTTTTTTTCACTTAACTATTTGCCAGGTTTCTTTCTCTCCATATGCCACCTAGTCCAAAATACACAACATTCGCCATCCTATCATGTAACTCAATGTAAAAAGAGTGGCACAGCATGAAAAAAATGAAACAAGTGGAGTGGGAAAAGATGGGAAGGTCCTTAAAAGAGTAGCACTTATATATGCTAGTGAAGTATGCGGCTTGCTGAGGGTTGGCAGTGACTGGAGAAAGGGTAGAGTTGGGATGAGGGAGTTAAACTGCTAAAGAAACAAAAAAGATAGAGGCAAAAATGGTAAATCTCTCATACACTTTCTCTAGATCCAAGATTACCATATACAATTCAGTCTCTTTCTCCAAGCATTTCTTACACAAATTCTTCAAAGCATACATCTTGGCCACACATCCTCAATATCTACAGCCACACTGCTCTTCCCCATTCATATGTCTTGTGCATGTCACCGCCTTCTCAGTCACTATTCTCCAACACACCTCGACATGTATATGCAATGGATTTATGCCCTTATAATTCAAGCATTCATTTTTATATTTTGCAAGTCCTCAGGTTCCTCTCCATTGGCCAAACATTCAATGAATAGCTGAACTAACCAATCAACAACACTGCCATCCATTTTCTTGAGAAATTCAACTACAATCCCATCCACTCTCGCCCCTTTGCCACACTTCATCTTACCTTAGTATTTTAGTATCTCATTTCATTTCTCTTTACCATTTGCCAGGCCTTTCCACTCAGCACCTAATCCCAAACACACCATATCCTCCGTTCTATCATCAACTATATTCAACACTCCTTCAAAATTTTAAACCCATCTCGTTTTCACCTCTTCTCTGCCTACTACATTTCTGTTCATGAATATCATTATCCTCTTCATAATTACCTCCTCTGCAATCTCCTTCTTTGTCATGAGAATATCCTCCTCCATACGTTGGAGCCTCTTCTCATGTTTACTAACTTGATCATTCTTTTCTTGCACCATCTCCTTAATCTGTGAATTATCCAAAAACCAAAATGTAAGCAGTAGAGATATAATGTATACATACTCTGCAGTAACCACCAACTATTCAACAAAACCTCATACATATATTAGGAGTTTCAAGTTTCCTTTTTCATAAATCATCTTCTCACTACATTTTATTCTCTTTATATGGGCCAGTGAATCTAAAACTTTAACATGTAAGTATAAATAAGGGGATGGAGGAGTTAGTGTGACCTCTCAAAACTATATATATTAGGGGATGGAGGAGTTACAGTGTGACCTCTTAAAATAATTTGAATTTTGGGAAAAAGGCCTAATTGTCAAGATTGAAGGATACCAAAATGAGCAGCAAATGAAGAATTCCTAAGGCTAAGTGTAGGAAAAACTTTTTCAATATGTCATTAAAAACTAATGTTGCTACAGAAAAATAATGGAACACCTAAAATCAAGACTTGCTGAGAATAATACAAAATAAGCGAAACTGAAAGGTAAGGATATACAGAAAATATTTTCTTTTTTTAACTACACAACCAATGCTAACAATCAAGTGTTAAAAGATATGAATCTATTTACTTTTCTTGATGGGAAAGACAGTAAGTATAATTGACATTCTGCAAGGGAGGAGCTTTGAAATAGATAATGAATGAAGTTTTGGTTAATTTCTCTAATACAAAAGTACAATAGCTAAATACAGGAGGACTTTCACGAAAAGGATAAAAATTGGTTGCCATAGTGTGACTGAAAGAATATGCTATAGCAAATAGGAATAATATTGATAAATAAAAATATTGTTTTGACCAGAGGATCTCTAAGGAAATATAAACAGAAATATGTTGAAGGATTGCACAAACTATCCAGAAACACTGAAATACTGGAAAAACTATTGCTAATAATTGAGAAGCAAAAACAAAAGATGCATTAGTTAGTTGAAGCACTTAAAACAACTCAGAAAATGAACATAAAATAATAAAATATGTACACAGATTGATGGAAAACAGGAAGTTTTAGGAAAAAGGAAGAAAAAGAGCAGGTAGGGGGGAAATGGGAGGAAATTTCTCTTCATTAACCCTTTCCATGTGGCAGTTCTAATAACCAATGTACAAAACACCCTGTGAGTAGATTCTTAAATATCATAAAAAAATATCTCCATAAGTTCATCAAGATTAATAAGAACATAATTTTATAAATAACATGACATACAACTCATTCCCTCCATATGTCCAAACCATTTCAGAACACCCTCCTCAGCTCTCTCACCCATACTCTTCAATTTACCACACCTCTCAGTTACTTTATCATTTCATACTTGATTAACCCTCATCATGCTCCACATTTTCCTCAAACAATTAATTCTTAACACATTCATCTTCTTCCATACATGAGAAATACAAAAAGTGTAATAAATAATTTCATTGCTAAAAGCAAAAACAGGATATCCTTACCATGTTGATCTCCTCTTCTTTCTCTCTCCTCTGGCTCTGAGATTGATATGTATCATGTTTGGCATTCTTTTTTCGAACATGCAGTTCATTTAGCAAAGTAGTCTGCCAATAGTGTATGTTATCACTAATGTTAGCTGAAGATACTTCATAGTCATTTGGGAATTCCAACTGATGTACAAGTGTATTGTAGGTATATACATTATCACAGAGTGCTTTCTGTGCTTTTCCCACCTCCATTTCAAGTGCCCATATCTAATAAAGGAGAAAAGAAAAAAAAATAGATGGATTTTTAATTAAAAATAATGAAAATTCTTGAGACAAAAGAAATTTATCTTCATAATGTTTCTAAACTCAATGCTAATCTCACTTTAGGTATGAAATCAGCTACACATAAACCTTTCACAGATAATTTACTAAAAACTGGTGTTCATATTTTAATCCTGACATTCAACATTATATCTACTTCTCATGAGAAACCTGTGCTTTTTCCCAATATTTCTGTACCCTACTTCCAAATGCACTCAAAATTTATGATTAAACAAAAATTAACTAACAAAGGACCTCAAGACAGTTTATCTCGCTGATGAGGATATTTCCAAAACCAAACCACATACAAAAGGATTGGAGGGAGTTATTATCCTGGTGATGTTAATTACCTCTGTGTCAAGGTCCTTGCCTTGCTGTTGAAGTTGTGCAATGAGTGGGTCCACATCATTGGCATGATTCTTATACCTTGCCAATTCTTCAACACTAAGTGCCTGTTGTGCTTGCAGCCTCTCCAAGCTTGCCACCTCTTCTCGAACCTGACAACAAATTTTGAAGGGTATACATAACTGGTATTGCAGTTGAATTTATTAAGAATGGGGGTGACTGTTGTTGATCAGTTGATAAGAATATTCAGTGTATGTATGGATCATGGTGAAGCACCTGAGGACTGGTGGAATGCATGTGCAGTGCCATTGTACAGAGGAAAAGGGGATATAAGTGAGTGTTCAACCTACAGAGGTATAAGTTTATAGAGTATTCCTGGAAAATTGCATGGGAGGGTACTGACTGAGAGGATGATGGCATGTACAGAGCATCAGATTGGGGAGGAGCAGTGTGGTTTTAGAAATGGAAGAGGATGTGTGGATCAGGTGTTTACTTTGAAGAACATATGTGAGAAATACGTAGAAAAACAGATGGATTTGTATGTAGCATCGTTCTAATTTATTCCATTCCGTGCATGCCTTTCACCCTCCTGCATGATCAAGCCCTGATCACTCAAAATTGTTTTCACTCCATCCTTCCACCTCCAATTTAGTCTCCTGCTTCTCCTTGTTCCCTCCACCTTTGACACATATATCCTCTTTGACAACCTTTCCTCACTCATTCTTTCCATATTGGTATAAAAAATATATTCTAAACATAAATTCTATACACTTTCTCCATTCTCTATTTTATGTTACCCTCCTAAAACCCAACTAATTATATATCTGCTTTCAATCAGCTTCTTTCCAATCCTTAAACATACATCATATACCTTCCAATCCTTGAACATACATCATATATGATGTATGACATAGGATGAATAAGGGGGTAAAGGTCTTGGGCAGGTTGAGGAGGATAAAAAAGGAAAGGCCATTGTCTGTAAGGGCAAAGAGGGCAAAGAGAGGCATGCCTGACTGGATGCTCTATGAATGTGATTCCTGGACTTCGAATGCAAAGACAGGAAAAGGGTAGATTGAGCTGGAAATGAAATGCTTGAAGACAAGATGAGATGTTCTGTAAGCTGATTGTGTCAGAAATTACACAGTCATAGATATGAAAAGTAAGTGAGCATTGTCTGACTGAAAAGATAAGCACAATGTTCAGAAATTATGTGGACAGAATTTGGCATAAAAAATGATGAATAGATAATGATCAATACAAGTAACAGAGTACAAGAACTTCCCAAACACTTTTTTTCTCTAAGGTATAATAAAAACCATACCTGTCCTCCTATAGCTTTTACTTCCGAAAGTTTTGATTCTAACTGAACTCGTTCACTGTCTTTGCTTGAGATATGGACTTGAAGTTCCCGGCAGTAAGCAATCATCTTTTCTTCATCATTCAAAAGCTGAAAAATACAAATCATTATTTGTATCAAACACATACAAAACTCCAAGAAAAACATGGGGCTCAACTAACCCTGGAAATAATTTCTACAAGTCATCTTTCTATGTATATGCATTACTCCATTCCCTATTAAATGGGTGAGTTAGATACATAAACCGTTCACACATCACACACACATTCTTAAGCCCTGCTCAATAAGCTAAAATACATCAAAGACTCCAGCATTTATAAAACAGAATCTTTTTTCCTTTTCACACTAAGATGAAGCTTCAAGTCAGACCACCTCCACACACAAAGTACTTCCATTACATCTGATTCTAAATAATTTCTCTTGCAGCTTCGTCCAAAATATCCACAGCCCTAGTAAACTCTCACTACATTTATCCATCTCTCTTGCAGTCTCCCTCACCTCTTATACCTTCAACTGCATTACAATATATCTTCTTGATCAACTAATAATATGTTTTACCTGACCATACCACCCTAGAAGACTTTAATCCATGCACCATTCTATTACTCTCTTCACATCACAAAACTTTCTTCCATCATTCTTCATTCTGCTTACCCTACAAATTTATTGCTCTCAATTCTTACTTACCCTCATTTATGTACACAAGTGTCAAACCCATACATCAGCAATGGAATAGTGTTCCTTCATGTAAGCATCTTATGCCCTCTAAGCTTCAATCTTTCCCCATCAACAGAACCTTCAGTGCATCTAAATTCTTCTCCCATGCATGACTCTATTTCCAACTTTAGCTCTATCAATGCCATCTTTACTATGTTTTACTGCCAAACATCTAAACTCATGCACAACTTCCTGTTCTTCACCATGCACTGTAATCGTACTCTCTGATCTTCCATAACTTTCAAGAACCTGCAAATTACATTTATTTGGGTTCACTTTCAGCATCTTGATTCTACATACATAAACGAACCAACTCACCATTCTATTAAGCTCTTTGTGTTATTCTTCTAACAACACAGCATTATCTGGGGAAAAAAAAATATGCACCAACCCCTATTCTGCTTCTACATGGTTAAATATCACATCAAAATCACCTCACTCTCATCTCAAGCAATGTAAATCCATGATCACTTCACTGCCTGGGGCTCCATGTACCAGCAAGGACAGGATGGACTCCTTTGAAGCAAGAAGTCCTTTGATGATACTGTACTCTCTTTCATCAAATGACAATGATACAATCTCACCAAAGGTGACTTTTCACTTACAGTTTAACCACAAGCTAGTACAGTCTGGTAACATCTGCCCCATCCATAAAAACATTAAATAACCATGATGGCATCATGCAGTTTGATGCACCCTCAGATTTATTTTACACCACTCACTCATACCCAGATCTACTCTCACACTTGCAGAGTTTCCATTACAAAAGCTCTTAACAGCATCTAAAAGTCTTCCATACACACCATATACAGCCAAGACTTCCCAATGTGTTTCCTATTCACTTTGTCATATGCATTTTCTAAATCTATAAATGATGCATGCACCTATTTATCTGCAACTTTCTTCACTGCTTGTCTGAGTGCAAAATCTGATGTAATGTCCTCTTCCCTTCTAAATCCACCTTTTTTCATCAAGAGGGTATTCATTAATCCTTTTAACATGATCAATCACTAGCTTACCATATATCGTGCCAACTGTGCTAAGGAAAATTATTCTTCTACAATTCCTACTCTCACTTACCTCCTTTTCCTTCACACAGCAGAACAATTACTACTTTTTTCCAGTCATCAGGCACACGATCACTTTAGCATGCTTCCATACTCACATTCCAGATACATTTCACAACAGTTACACATACACACCTCACCATCTAGCCTACCACTCTATCTATACTTCCACCCCTTTGATTAAGATATATATTGTGCTACGTACTTACCCCTTTGTAAAGTCTACCTCTACCCTTTTCTCTCTCTCTCCTTCATATGTTCCTACTATACGAATAGGTGTCTGTTTCATTACCCTATCAAATTAGCTATCTAGAATACTCTCTCCATCTCTTACAAATTTCATCATTCATTGCTAACATTCTCCTAGATTTGTATAACATACCTTTACTACTTACCAATCTCTTCTAATTCTATTGATCTTCTAGAACAACTTGTTATCTTATTTCAAAATCTAACTAATTCTTCTTCTGAGATCTTCAAATTGCTCTCCTTTTAAATCCTCTGCTCAAGGCTATATATTCTATATTCTTTGTCCTCCATTCATCTCAATTTTCTGGCAGATTTACCTTCTTCCAAACTCTTTTTCTCCTCAACAAACTTTCTTAAATATTCATTCTATCATGATATACCCTCTTTCCATAATCCATGTGTCATACTACATATCCCAGCAGCCTCCAATAATACAGATTTAAACTGCCATAACCTCAATCTCACTCTGTACTTTCTTGAAGCCTCTCAGCTTCTCATCTAACTTCAGGAAGATAAGTTTCATTTTCAGTTGTAAACTTTTCCAATCTTCTCTTTCTCTATTTCTCATTCGTATTTCTTGTCTACACCACCAACAGTGAAAACCTAACCTATAATTTGCTCCCATGTGAACTGACAAACTCCCTCTCAACCCACTCCTAGACCACACATTAAGCATATAACCCAACACATTACTTTTTACCAAAAACAAAATAGTAATGCTCTTGTCTTTCTTATCTCTGTAGCTTGCATATTATGAACATCTTTATACATTAAGTATGTATTTGCAATACTCATGCCTACTGTTGCACTATTTATATCTCTAATGCCTGTTCCCTCCAGGAACTCCCATCAAGTGGGTGGCCACGGCAAAAGTCTCCACTTATCCCTGTTCTTACGTGCCTCCCTCAAATACGCAATCCATGAATTCTTTCACAGCTGTCAGTTACATCTAGGAACTACCCATCCACCATCCCTTCCTCTACAATGAACCCCACCTGTACATCCAAGTCTCCCATCATTACCAATTTCTGATTAACTAAATTCTGGGCTTAGTATCTTAGTGCAAACAATAATGACATCTATAGAAATAACTATTTTGCTCATAACACACATAATGACATGTCACTAAAATCCTTCTTCATGTAATAATCACATTTATTCCTGTGACTTGTTAGGATACCTGGTTATACTGATGGTGCAACTGCTGCAGTCTTTCAGGTCGACTACTGAGCATTGCTACTTCATCCTCCAGATGCTCATATTCCTCTTGAACTTGCACCATATCTTGTGATCGCACACCTTGTGCACGCTCCAGTGTATGGCGATACTCCTGGATGAACACAACAGAGTATTTGAAGGGTACATTCCACATTTACTGTAAGATCTTTAAAGGGTTATTTGCACCTTTATCCCTCGAGTGACATAAAAATACTTCAACTCACCTTAAGATTCCACTGAAACTTACAACTTATCTGCAAATCATGGTCAAAATCTACAGGCAACTCAGAAAAATTATTCTCAAGCTTGTTCGCTGTTTCCTGCATTAGCAAGTTAGCACCAGAAAAGAGCAGCCTTATCTGTTCACATCCACTCTCTAACTCATGTGTAACGTACCAAACCCAAAGCCCCCTATCCACAGCCAAGCACCACAGAATTTTCTGTGGTTTCCCCTGATGCAATACACTAACAGTACTTCATCCTAGTATACCACACTGCTCCAATTCTCTATATGCCATGCATGTTCAGCCCTTATAACACAAAGTATCTTTCACTTAGTCCAGTCTAAAAAAAAATGACATTCTAAAAGTGCTACTCCTAATTTACATTTAATACTGCCTCATTCTGAACACCGTAATCTTTTGATATTATGCTTCCAAGGTATAAGATGCATTTTAATTAAGGTACGTTGAAACAAGCAAAAATGAAAAATCCAAGAAAAAATCTAAAGGCATTTGAAAAACTACGTTAGCACTAGGGGGCTGTGGTTTCACTGAACTTATACAAATAGCAGCTAGAGAATACATGTGAGCATATGTGGCCTTTGTCTGTTCCTGGCAATACCTCTCAAATGCATGAAAAGGTAATCAAGTATGAATAAGAATAAAAAAAATTTAAATGTTTTTCTCTTAGGTTCAGTCATCTAGCTGTTCCATAAAAAGTGAACGTGCAGAAAAAAAGTATCAAATCATGTCCATCATAAAAATAAATGATAAAATTGAACAATGAATAAGATTTTTTAAGGAAATCAAAGGTGCAGAAATGTAAATGGATATGAATGCAGTGATGATCATTGAAAGGTGCAGGCAAAACAGCAGTGATGATCATTGAAAGGTGTAGGCAAAACAGCAGTTGACTGAAAATGGAAAGAATACCTTACTTATGCTAATTCTAAAGGTTCCTATCCACTTTCTCAGCTTGGTCTTAAACTAACCTGCACTTCATTTCCTTTATAAGTCAGACTGTTT
This sequence comes from Panulirus argus, assembly GCA_038088735.1. Classification (NCBI taxonomy): domain Eukaryota; kingdom Metazoa; phylum Arthropoda; class Malacostraca; order Decapoda; family Palinuridae; genus Panulirus; species Panulirus argus. The sequence goes on along the minus strand of JAYMFT010300579.1, from coordinate 6,022 downwards.
GAATCAAATTCATTGTGAAGATACTTGGTAATCAAGTTCTTAAATTTCTTCATTTAAATTTCTTCATTAAGTAGATCATAATGCTTGTATCACCTCTAGCCAGTTAGCTCAACAGCTTCAGCCTTCATTTATCTAATGATTTTTTTTTCTGTCTATATCTCTGACACCTGTTCCAACTGGAACTCCCTCAAACGGGCGGCCACAGCAACAGTATCTTCATAACTAAAGAACTCTAGTACCACTTCTTAGCCTTTTGATTATCGTATGTGCTCACCATTTCCCACATTACCGTGGCATCCCCAAGAACAAATGAAGAACAGCTTCCTTTGTACACATTCACTCTTGTTGCTATGTGTAATGCACAAAATCTGTTTGCCAGGTTGGCTAAAAGTGGTATGACTTGGTAGGGAGGTTAGCTGTTTAGTGCATGTCAAGTCATTACAGTGTGTATGTGCTTAGTTATTGTCACACTTTGGGGAGGGGGATCAGCAACTCAAAAAAGCTTTCTAGTGTGAACCGGGGCAAACTTCTTTTAATCTACTTCTAGGCTGGTCTCAATGCGGCTTGCAAGGTGGTGTCTAGGGTTGTTGTAAAGAATTAGGTATCGAGCACTATGAAGGGAGAATGCACCAGAAATATTTTTGTTTCACGGTGCAGGCAATGAATACTTACGGTTCGAAGTAGCTTATGAATTTTCAGAGGGCCTTGTTTTGTGTGATTTCCAATTAATTTCAGTTTGCATTTAATAAACTGAATGAGCAGGCAGGTGAGGCATAACCAAGTATGAAGTGGATAAACTGGTCATAAAGTAGGTTACGGTATTCTTTTCCTTGTCCAAAACTGGTGACATTGAGTGTTCTCTGGGCAACCACTATATCTATAGCCTTCATGATGATGTTTGTGGTGTGGGAGTGTAAATGCTGTGTGTCATATGTGATATCTAGTGATAATGGAGTTAACTTGAGTGACTGACCATTCAGGGTTACAGGAAGGGGGAAGGCTGGATCTCTGTCTATCATGTGTTTAGAGGGTGAGTGTAATTTATAGTGGGTATGCAGACATTCTATTTTACTTGAGCCATTGCTCTATTTATCTCATGTCATGTTGCATATTTGCTGTTTCCTGGGTAGCATCAGAGTGTTGCAATATAACTGTGAGGTCATCTACAATGAAAGGACTTTCAGAGTGTGGTCCACAGGAGGTGATGGAGGATCATGTACGAAGATACAGAGGAGAGCTGGAAAGAGTTTCAGCGTTTTGTAAGTAAAGCCTTTGTGAACTTAACAATGTATAGGAACAGAGGGAGAACAATAAAGTGAGCTAGGTAATCAAAGTTCAGATGTAAAAGAGACAATATATGACAGAGAAAGGAGAATAGGGTGTGACTGCAATGTTCATATAGATATCAAATGCACTTCTGTATGGACATGACATTAAAGAACATAAATCAACAACACAAAGAGTTACAGACATGCAAAGGCTAGTTTATGAAAATTTTGGCACATCAATCACATTTCAAATTAAAAAAAATGGCATGAAGAATATCGGTGAAGAATATCCCCAGCAAAATCAGTAAACACTGGATTACAACAAAAATGAATTCCTAACATACCTCAAAGCATGCCTCAGCTTCTTCAGACATTTCTTCACATTTAATAACATTCACATAGGTAGAAAATTTGATCTTGGACATATTTATGGATGATTCAAAGTCAACTGGGAAAGCGATGGACACTGGATCTAAGAATTCATTTGTGTTGACAACATCCACAAGCCATGCTAACATTGCCAGAACTGATGGCCATGTGTGTGGTGAACCAACTGTGGGGTAACCATTTCTTCAGTAATTATGCAACTAAAATACAGTACATAATCTCCCACTTTCTAATGCTAAACAAGCAGTGAATGCAATCTCTGAATCTATATTAACCACTAAACATTAAATTCTAAAATCTTAAAAAGGTTATCAACAAATAATCATCTACACATGCAAAAACTAATGTTGTCCAAAACACTCAAACACTCTTTGGTCTAGTCATAAAGTAAATTTCAATCCATTCATGCCACATCTGTACCCCCTAAAAAATATAGCCTTTACTTGACCAAATACAGTATTTACTTCCTCTCGTTAAACATCAAATTTTGTTCTCCATCCTTCTACTCCCATATTCCTCATTTCCTCAATCATTACCATGACACTGGCACACCAAAGAAGTATCTAGCATACAAAATCAGTAAATCTTTCATAATAACAAACTGAAGTGAGAGATCAAAGGCCACATTAATATATCACTGTACACTTTTACATAGTCACAAATGGGTATAATACGCAAATCTTCACCACACATTTCAGTTGCTGACCAGTGCACGTTAGCTTAGATCTCAACATTAGAACTAGAAACAACTAATAAGTAATTCAGCGAGCTGGTTTGGTTATCATATAAAAATGAGGGCACTAAGGTACTTGCTTATATTAAGAAACTGTATATTTGTGTTATATAAAATATTATCATCAGCAATATCAAAAAGGAGGTACAAAGAGCAATAAAGCTCTTAAATGGAAAAGTTGGGGATACAGATGGAGTGATGAACCCCTTATTGGTGAGTCTGCTGAGAGCATAACACCTCCTGTGTACTGCACTAATCCAGTTATCCCAGTGCATACCATTTGCCCTGCAGAATGTTCAGAAGTAGATTTCCCAAAATCTTTCACTTCATCTTTCCATCTCATCACCGAATTCCCCATCCTTCTTGTTCCCTCCACTTTATACATGCACATCATCTTAGTCAGTGTTTCATCACTCATCCTCTCCATATGATCAAACCACCCAATCTATTCGCCTCACTATCATTCCCATTCGTTCTCTTGTACTCCTTACACAATTTGTCTCCTTCCAATACATTTTCCTATTCTCTCTTAAGTTCACAAAATATATACTTGAAAAATTAATAAATCAATCATTTTCAAAATTCAAAATAAGCAGATTTATCTTATTCTTTACAGTATAAGGTATAAATCTAACTGTACTGCCCAAAAATAAAACAAAAATAAAACCTCACCACAACCAACCTGTGATAAAAGATGACTTGGACATTTGAACTGGATATGCCATAAGTTTCAAAAGCCTTGGGATTTCCTCCTCAAATCTATTAGGTAACACGTAGGAACTATCCAGATACCGATACACAAACTATAACAAGAGGGTACATTAACATATTTTTGCCACTTCAGTCAATGTGTTCTTAAACTGGTCTACAGTTTGTATATACAACATTTTTCCCTTAACTCAGATACTTACAGCAAGGTACCATAGTGATTACAACATTAATCTAGTAACATTCTTATCTGTAAATCAAATCCACATCAAGGTTAGGATCTTTGTCTAGGCATGTCACTCTGCCTACAAATTACATTCATATACAAATATCAATAAATGTTTTGTTAAGAAATCTTTTTTTCAAATCAATCACATGCTTAGGCATATGAAAATTACAGACGAGATTTGTCCTTCAATTATTAATTTACAATAAAACTGTGCAACCAACATTCATTACAGACTAAATCTCAATGAAACAAGAAAAAGAGCAAAACATGAATAAAACTGTCTCCTAAACCAAGAATTATGACTATATAAAAAAAGAATAAGGAGTGCCATGTGTTTTAAAAGAAATGGAGGCTTTCACCCTTCACAGAACTGAGGGAAAACCCATGTGTTTGATCTGTAGCCATATAATAACATTTCCCATATAAAATAATGTTCAGAAATATGTGTCATACCATGGCATTAAGTATGACAACCTAACAGGAAAGATATATGAAGACAATCTTCAAGTGAATTTGAACAGTCACAGCTAAAGCATTAATCTTCTTCAAATGGGCATGTTACACAAGGATAGGAGCAATGACATTTAAATTTGTCCTTTCTAAAGAAAAGCTGCTTCTTCAACTCTTGACAGGAGAATATTTGAAAACTATATAGTGCAACTACTTCTACCTAATATGTCTACCACATGCAATCTATCTTTATGACACTGCATATGCATTCAAAATCATATACATTGTGTTGCTCATACAACTGTCATCCAACAACCCAACAACATACCTTACTTTTATCTAATAAATAAATAAATAAATAAAACTTTTAAAAACCTTGTAACCAAAACCACAAAATATTTTCACATGACTATCATGACATTTAGCTTCTTTCAATCCCTTATCCATAGTACTCTATTACAAGTGCCTCAAGATTATTTTCCCAATTTGTTTGTCCCTATAAATGACCAAAACCCATAGGCATTTTTCTTCAGCTAAACATTCTTCCTGCCACATAATTTTGTTATACAAATCAAAGATGTTATATTGCAAGAAAAAAAAAATCCATCACTTACACTGAAAATATTAACAAAATCTTTTGTAGATGGTGTAAGAAGAGTGCGACGCTGTATTCCATATTCATATCCATTCTTCTCAAGGAAGTCCATAATTTTGTCAATGCACCGGCTCTTGAATGTTGGGTCACCAATTGGCCTAGTATCCTTCCTTCCTTTATTACCCATGCTAGAGTTCCGTGCCGCATCAAAAGACATCCTACTGGGATATCAAAGGAAAAACTGAAGGGTGTCTAATGTACCAATTAATAAAATTACAAAAATTAATAGTTAGGCCTAGCAATCATGCTCAACACCCAGTGTATACACAGTCCATTTGGTGTATCTGTCCAGACACCCTCATTATAATCTAAGAGTATCTTAAAGACATCTATGACTGATGACTAAAACAATGGAAAAGAATAAGCCCCTCAATTCTTTTGAAGCTGTTTTCTGGAATGTGGTTATCAGCTCTCAGAAGAGACTAAATTGAAACAAAAATCCATTTAAAGAGGTACAGCACTCCATGCAGTGATGTATGGATGCAAGTCCTGGGCCTTGAATAAAAAGGCAGAAAGAAGGTGGATGTGCTAGAAACAAAATGCCTAAGGACAACAAATGGCATGAGGTAGGCTGATGGTGTGGTTGTGAGCATAGTTCTGATTACGAGGGTCAAAGAGGATTAATAATATGGTTCATGTATATGGATAAGATGAGTGAAAAGAAACTGACAAAGAGGGCCTATGGGTTGCAAATGCAGGGATCAAAAGGGAGAGGAATATGAAGATGGAAGGGTGCAGTAAAGAAGACTTTAATAGATGTCTTGAACACTTGGATGGGCAAGAGACCTATACTGGACAATGAACTGTAGCAATGTTATATTCTAAAAAAGAGGGAATGATGTGTTATCAAAAGGTTAAACAGAGGTATATAAAGTGGTCAAGGTAAACCATGTAGTCGGTGGTGCTTGAATATGGACAGCAGACACTGATTTTGCTACATTATCCTCATATATGTCTGCTAGAGACTGCAAGTGTACAGATAAAGCCTATGATCCCTTGCTCCTTAAAATAATTCAAAAAGGTGAGAAAAGTAAGCAGGTACAAAAGAGGTATAAAAAAGCAGCTGGGATGGATTCTCCTTGATATAAACTGAAGTTAGCAGTAAGGATGATAAAATGAGAGAGAAATCAGGTACAGTGAAGATGCTTGAAAGATAATTGTATTCAAGGCAAATAAACTACACTTTCTGCAAAAAAACAATAAGACTTTCTAGGAAATCTGTCAACCTTCTGGGAAGAAGAAGGGTGGTTACTAGAATTCTTATCCATTCTTGTAATACATTCAATTGGCATATGATTAAAACCTGTTTATAATCCTTTCTAATGAAGGTTTGACAGATGTAAAACAAATCTTTAAATAAGGTCATGTTGCATCCCAAGGTCCTCAACTTTTCAGTAATTTCATTTGATCACTACAGATGTTAATCCTGATAAAACTATATCTTGGGCAGTGGTACTTATCCATTTTCTTATCTCATTTACCAATTCTTGCTGCTGCTACTAGTTCTTACAAAAGGGAGTGAAAGGGATTTTGAGCGATCGGGGCCTGAACATGCAGGAGGGTGAAAGGTGTGCCCGGAATAGAGTGAAATG
>JAYMFT010300568.1:0-10250 GCA_038088735.1 Panulirus argus | reverse complement strand
ACCATTGCCCCCTCCCCCACCCTATGACTCACTTCTGCATTTTTTCATACACATTCGCCATTTCCCACTACTATGTTTATTTTTCTTTCGAGTTTACTTAATTCAGTGCTTCAAGTGGGTATGTAATTTACTAAACTATTTTTCTTTTCACACATGCTCGCTATTTCCTGTGTGAGCAAGGTAGCATCAAGAACAGATGACATAGCCTTAGAGGGAAAATTCCTCATCTGGCTCCTTGCTCTGTTCCTTCTTTTGGAAAGTAATACAGGAAGGAAGGGTTCCTATCCACCTGCTTCCGCCCCTCTTAGTAGCCTTTTATGACATGCAGGGAATGTGTGTGCAGTGTTCTTTCTTCCCTATACACACACACATATATATATTCTGTTTTTTTCATGCTTGATTGCTGTTCCCTGCATTAGTGAGATAGCTCCAGGAACAGACAAAGAAAAGTTGCTTCCACTCACATCTAGCTGTCATGTGTAATGCACTGAAACCATGGCTCCCTATCCACAACCAGGCCCCACAGACATTTCCGTGGTTTATCCTGGATGCTTCATATTCCCTGGTTCAGTCCAGTGACAGTATGTCAACCCCTGGGCACCACATTGTTCTAATTCACTCTGTCCAATGCATGCTTTTCACCCTCCTGCATATTTAGGCCCAAAGCACCTAATTCATTTTTACTCTGTCCTTCAAGCTCCAACTTGGTCTCCCCATTCTTCATGTTCCCTCCACTTCTGCCTCATATATATCATTTTGTCATTTATCATTATTAATGTTATCATTGTTATAATATGACACAAGGACCCTTTTACATGCTGATGAGTAGAATATAAATGAACACTTTCATGGCACCACATATGTTAATCCTTGTATTACTAAGACAGTACATTTGAGGAAATTCAAGATACCAAGGATTCAACTTTTCTGAGTGCAGTAGTTTATAATAAGATGTAAATATTACTGATGCTATTTGAAAAGGATAGTTTCATTCTCTGTATAAATTTATTGATAAAGTCTTTCATGGAATAACCACAATCTCTGGAGTAATACTGGGGAAAATATGAACGAGTATATATGATCACAGCATAAGAAAGACCGGGCAATCTTCAGTAATACTATATGCCATTAGGGTGGTCGTGGAGAATCAAACTGTGGATTCATTGTCATAAGGTACATAAAAAGAAAATTTCATATTGGACATCACTAGAACTAAAGCCTATTTCTCATGCTCTGCCACAGTATCAAATATTTCTTTACATCAATATTGGGAAAAAAAAAATAATCCTCTGTAACAAAAATGGATCTAATGCTTGCATTTAAAATTCAAAGGAAAAGTCTTATATCGTAAACATTTTTGTGTGTAAGAAACTGACTTTTTTTTTTGTGTGAGTATAAATTTTCAAGATGTGTACTAGTCTGTGTATCAATCTCCAGGAGACCAAAATGAGGGGGGGGCTTTAAGTTCAGATCTACTATTGGTGAGAATAATATGATTGCTAAAGGAGCACTGATTCATGTTGCATCTTGAACCACATTATCAACTATGAAACTAACTACTCAAATTCCTATAAGAAGATATTTGAATGCTGAAAAGCATCTCTGTCATGTAATGGTTCAAGACAAAATTCAGAATATTACAAATGTTTGAAGAAATGAACTACACAGAAATTTGTTTTAATCCTTGCAAAAAAAAGAAAATACTGACTAACTGCTTGCATAAAAATTCTGATAACCTATGGCAATAAAATGGACTCCACTTAACATGGTCTTCAGTCTTAGTAGACACTGTCTAATCAACATTCCACAAACTGAACTTCATGTTTTACTCAGATGAGATAGAATATTAACTGTATCAAATAAAATATGTAAAACTATACAATCCATATATCTATGTTAAGTGGACTCAATCAAAATATCACTGGTCAGATGACGATTATCGGGGATGTGTTCTACGGAGAGTAGACGAATCAACTCCTCTTCCTGATCCGACATGAGCCACTCCCGATCTGACTCATAGTAGTCGGACCAACCCTGCTCGGCAGAGAACCCAGATCTGTATTTAGCCTCTTCACTTGGAAAGCCAATGCTTTCGTCAAGACCAGATTACATTTATTTAGTCAAAGAAGAAATCCATTTTTAATGGCTTTTTGTCATTAATGTGAAACCCCCTTTATTAATAAATCATACGAACAGAGTATTACAGTAATATCCCTGAAAAACCAAAACACTCCATTCTCCTGGGAGTTGGTGGACTTAGGATGATTCTTTAAATCTTGGTTCTCTGCCTTAACAGTATTTAACAAATGTTCACCTTACGGTTAGAGATGATCGCATAACCAGTGACAGGCAATAAACAAGAAAATCTGTAGGACATGCGCAAAAGCCCAAGCAATCATTTGGCCCATATCAAAACATCAGAAAGTCCACCCTCCCAGGTAGCATGCAGTGTCATCCAGTTATATATTTTTAGTCACTCTTAGTGCTAAGATATTAGATATTAAAAGGGGCTCAATACAAAGAAAGATTCCACTGAAGTATATGAGAAACCCTGCCATATTACTTCACTGATTTTGCTGCCTACTCTGCAATCATGAATATGTGAAAAAAAAAGAAGGGGAAAATATAAATGTTTCCAAAAATTCTACAAATGATCAAATCAAACTACATAATAATATAAAACTGTTTATCAATCTCTGCAAACATAAAATAAATAATCATATATCAAAAATATAACATTCATATTCTGTATGTACACTGTCTTCAGTCTTTTTCTGAAAAAGAGAACTAACAACTTGATACCTCTTAATTAGCCTTGGTCCCTGTCTTAAAAAAAAAAACTTCATTCCATATTCAGAATGAACTGAATTATGATGTTTCTGTTACTAAAGTTTCTACATCATAAGATAATTTAGTGCAACTATCTACACTTCAGATGTATTCACATTCATTATGCTTTTCTGCAGCATAAAAAAGGACTCGGCTAAATCCTAAGCTGGTCTTGGTTGCCAGATTTAAACAATTTTAGCTTTCCCCTCTCCGGACGAATCTAATTAAAGAAGGATGTTGCTACTGTTTCCTGTAATTCATGCTCCAGCATTTTTATTCATACCTTAATGCTTCTCCTGCCTTATCAACACAGCATCAGGAATAAAAGCCTCATTTGTACACATCCACTCTAGCTATCATGTATTATCATATTTGATGTACCAAAACCAGCACCTATCATCCATTCCCATGTCCCACAGATTACTTTATGCTTTATCTTGACAGCTTTATATATCCTGGGTCAGCCTGATAACAGCTTCCATTTCCCAAACTGATCCAATTCATTGTCTCATGCATGCCTCTTAACCTACTGAATGTTCAGGTCCTAAAACTCCAAAGACTCCTTCATTCTGTCCCTCCATCTCCTTCTCAGTCTCCCCCTCCCAACTGTGTGCTCCGTATGTATGAATTGTGTCTGCACACTCTGGTCAACTTTCTTGATCAGACTGCATTTATGACCATATTTCTCTCTTAAACTGTTATTCTTTACACAGTCAACTCAACCCACACCACAAACCATCATCAGGCATTTCATTTCCAACACATCCACCCTTGTTGTTTCTTTTGAATTCAAGGCCCGAGACTTACATCCACACAAAATTCTTGGGCTACTATATTTCAGTACTTTACTACTATAGTTATGGTATCAATATTGTATGTCTGTCAGTGTGGCACAGTCTTCTGTGACTGCTGAACATATTTAGTGCCTGAATTTTCCCATGTTCTTGAGAGTGGAGGGATGCAACTTTTGCTCGCTATCCTGGTGTTTTGTGAAATTTTCAATGCTCCTGTTATTGGTGGTATTTTTCTTCTTCCATAACTAAACATAGGTCCTAAGAAGTTGTTCCAGGAAGAGAAGACCTATAATCTTGCTTAGAAGCAAGAAAATTTATCTACAATCAAGATTTCAAGACATTCTGGCAGGGCCAACTCCACCATCCAGACACTTCTTTGGCCTTCCTTTTAGTATCATTTCCCCACCAAAAGGCTGGGTCCACTTGACTTAAGGATATAGTAAGGTGACTGCTAACCTGATAGGGATGAGTTTTTAAGCACTTCATGCTTAATCAGTCACCTTACTGGTCTTCCTAAGTCAACCATACCAAGCTTTTCAAGGCAGGATGATGTCAAAAGGAAGACCAAACAGGTGTCTGGATGGTGTACTTAGCCCTCCCAGCACATCTTGAAATCTTGCTTGTATACACATTTTCTTGCATCCAACCTAGTAAAATTATGGGCCTTTTCTTCCTGGGACATCTTTTTATGACCTATGGCTGGTTACTAGAAGAAGAAAATATCACCAAACACAAAGACAAAGGCATAGGTTACATTCCTTCACTCTCAATAACATGGGGTAAATGAGGTGTTAAATTTGTTCAGATGACTAAAGCTTACAGCATGCTGCCAGACATACTAGATCCCCACAATGAGAGAATAACAAGATTTATGCCACAAACAAAACCTGGAGCATGAAAGCCTTATTTTAAAGTAATTGTTGGCTTTTTTTTTTTTTCTTTGTGGACATCACTTACTATGCACATTTTAATAATGTCACAGCATTAAATATGTAACAGATAAATTCAGACTGCACTATTGTAGAAGTAGTAGGTTGAAACATTAGGAAGGAGCATTAAGTAGACACAATAGGTAGTAGTAGTCAGTAGAACATTAGGTAGTAGTAGTCAGCAGAACATTAAGTAGGTTTTTCTGGAAACACTGCACTAGAGTTACCCTCTGCCAGTGGCCTTTTATGGGTGAGGCACCAAAGGCTAAAAAGTAGCACTGAATTTTACCAGTTATGGAGACTCTTTTGTCATGGCCAACTCCATGAGGGAATTCCAAGAGGGAATGGGCATCAGAGATATAAATCTATCTATCTGTCTATCTATATCTCTGATGCCTGTTCCAAATGGAACTCCCTCAAGGGGGTGGCTACGGCAATAGAGTCGCCATAACTAGTAAACTCCAGTGCCGCTTCTTAGCCTTCAGTGCCTCAACCTTAACAGGCCACTGGCAGTGGGCAAGTCTTGCATAGTGTTTGCAGAGGCTCCTACCTAATGTTTCTCCTACTGCTTCTACCTAATGCTCCTACCTACTAATTATACCAACTATTCCTACCTAATGCTCCTGCTTATATGTTCCTGCATTCTACTTCTATCTACTGCTCCTACCATGTTGCCAAAAGGCTGGGCTAGCTCATAGTGCTCACCACAGGAAAACCTAGAGTTACAAAGAATGAGCTGTGCGAGTTGTGTTGTCAAGTGTTATGTATGACAAGGAGAGATTTTATGGTTGTGAACAGAATGCCAGTAGTCCAAATGTCAGTGAGGTAGAGAGAAAAGACAGCTACCTAGGTCATAGGAGTGCAGCTTGGCAACCACTGAGGTGCTGGCCCGCTACGCAGCCATCACTAACCCTCCTGATACCCAGGCGGGTAGTACTGGTAATATACCTCCCTGGTTGTTGGCTGCCTGCCAGCTACTACCTACTTAGAGATATAGATAGATAGATAAACACCAAATTTCATTAAATATGTATCCAAGCAACTGGCATTATATATTCTGTCTTTATGAAGCTCCTGCACCACTCAGGAAGCCAGGCATGTCCTCCAGTCAGGACTAGAGGTAATAATGTGTAGTGATGTTGTGTGTATGTGCAGAGAGCGCAAGGCAATTAAGTAGTAAGTGCCTGCTGTCTCAGTACTGGTAGTTGCATCATAAGCATGAAAGGTCTCGAGATATGCAGAAACAGTGTTGGTGAGTTTAAGGACAAGTGATGTCCAGAGAATGGAAAGGAAAAAGTGACTCATGTTTGCCTGAGAAGAGTGGCTTCTGATGGGTATACATTTGATGGGCTGGAGTTTAAGACTGAGTTTGGAAGGGTGGTTTTTAAGTGCTAGTCAGGTAATTTCAGTGTGCATGTGTTTTATCAAATCTATATTTGTTGGGATTGGGAGGGGAGGGGGGAATCTGTTAGTAGAGGTTACTGAAATGTGAGGTAGGATTAAGCTTTGTATTTCTACTAAGAGGTTCATGTTTAGTAATGAAGTAGTTTGGGAGGGAGGGGTCTACTGCTACTGAATAAAACTGAATACAAAGCATGTTGAGGTGGGACTGTATTGGGAGGATCTCTTTTTACTGTGTAGGTGTTAAGTGTGTAAGGATGCTAAATAATCAGTAATTGTTTTGAGGGCACTATTATGTGTAGTTTGCAGCTTCATTATATTTGCTTTTGAGAGGATGGAAGACCAGGCAGGTGAGGTGTACTTTAAAAAGGGGCATATGAATTGTATGTAGAGGAAATTATGGGATTCTTTTCTTGTTTAAATCTGGTACAGTAAATATTCGGAGGGAAGTTAGTGTTTCGTATCTAATGCATTGCTTTTATAGTGATATCATTGGTATGAGGAGGATATTCATGTGTGTGTTATATGTGATACCTGGAATGGCTGGTGTTTTGTTCATTTGGGGTGATTTCCATTTCAAGGGGACTGGAGGGTGTGGGCTGGATATGTGTCTGCCTGGGTTTAAAAAGGTAAATAAAGAGTTCTGTGGAGATGTAGACACTTCATTCTAGGTAAGCTATTGTTCTAACTCTGCACTCATCTAAACTAACTACCCTTTACAAATGAAAGCAGTTGCAGAATCAATTGGTGTTGATGTCACGGCTAACCACTACTGCCTGATCTTTTCTCACATGAATCAGAAGGTACATTGGCATGCAGCACTCTATCTACATTGCTTCTAAATTCGATTTTCTCCTTAGAAAAGTCCTTGCCATGCTGCTGTTTATACTTTTACCAAATATGATACACCCAGGGAAACATTTTTAAATCAGAAATTTATCATGGCCATAATTTAGAAAGAAAATTAAATTTAATTTCAGAAAGCCTTCTAATGTAAGTACATCAAATATACAAAAGAATGAAAAAATGTTTAAAATTACATTCAGCTGTACTGTACTCATCATAACACTGGTATCAGAGGCAATCAAAAAGTGAGATGCAACATATATAATTTTAGTTACTTACACAAACAGTGATACATTCAGCTGTACTGTACTCATCATAACACTGGTATCAGAGGCAATCAAAAAGTGAGATGTAACATATATAATTTTAGTTTCTTACACAAACAGTGACACATTTATACAGTTATAAGCAGGCAAGAAGCAATCAGGAGAAGGCTTGGAGGATTATCCAACTGCCTAAATGGCAGTGAAGGCATACAATATAGTACATCACACACATACCTAAGAAACCAAGCAAGAGAGTGGCAAGTCTGAGCCTGATAAGACAGTATAGTTAAAAATTGTGTAGCATAAGTGCAGCAAGTTTGTTTAACCCATTCACTGTTTTTGTTTGCTATTTTGTTTGCTACATGTGAGAGTAAATTTTTGCTCCACTACATTAGCTTTGGCTTTGTGTGGCACTCGATTCTTACTTTCTTTAATTTAACTCCCCAGGCTGGTACTTACTCTCCTGCCAGAAGGTGCTGACTTTGCTTGACAATAATTTGCATTGCACCCAGGTGGCTTATATAATCAGAATGCCTCATTTCATCATAGTGCACCAGGGAGAGAAGATGCATGGTTTGAAAGACAAAGAAATCTAAACATTGTGAGACTTTGGCTCTGATGATGTTATAAAACCTTTGATACCACAGACATGGGAAGTAATGATGATTCAGATGTCTACCATCAAAAGTGATTTTAGTGCACTGATGATAAAAAATGTTTAGATCCCTGTATTGGGGATAACCCACCTACTATTTTGGACTCTTAAGACCCATATCCTGGTATTAGCAATGGAACCAGGAAAGTAAGGAGGAAAGCACCAAACTTGGAAAAAAAAAAAAAAAAAAAAAAAAAAAAAAAAGGGTAAGTTATGAAAAACAAAATTAAAAAGAAGTGATGAGTTGAGTGAATTATCCTGGGCTAGCCCATAGGTAATACCAATTTTAGCTGGCCTCTTGGGGTGCAATCAATAATCATCTTAATTTACTCAGATGCATTACATTGTCCACTAGCTCCTCTTCTAAAACTCATTTTCAATTACTGGCAAAGTTAGGAGGCATCTACATATGAAACAAATACAGTACTGCACTAGAAAGCAAATAAGTCCAATACTGTGCAGTACAGGTTGGACCTCTGTAATCCATCAACCTTGAGCCCTGACCACTGCTGGACCTCAGAAAATGCTGGAAAACAGACACTGACCCCTAAGGGAACCCCTATGTAAACTTATGCCCAATCCTTAGTCTTACCAGCTCATTCCACATACATACTGCTGTGTTATCAAGGGTAAAATAGAGCTTAAAGCACGAAATAATGCAACCAATAATGCTTCCAAACAAGGTTCTGCTTTGGGATGTGCCGAACAATTATATAAAATCAAATATATTTTACACTTTGGATAGAGGCCAACAGAGTTAAGCCACATCCACACTATCAGGCAGTTCCTGGTGGGCTGTGCCCTCATCTGGCAAAGTCTGTTGGGAATGTCTTTGTTGTTGTCCACACTGTTGAGGTGATGGGGCAGTCAAGTTGTACAGTAACCAGTAAGTGGTCAGCAGGCCATGAGTGCTGTATCACCATGCACAGCAAAGTTGAAAGGAAAAAAAATAGTGCTATGTAGCATACTGATTGCTGTGTGTGTGGGAAAAAAAAAAAAAAAAAAAAAAAAAAAAAAAAAAAAAAAAAAGGAAGTGCAGAAAACTATACGGTGTAAAGAATGGTAACTTTTTGTGGCTGGCAGCACCGTTGCTCCAGGCCCAGCATCAAACCACCAGGCAGTGTCTGATTTCACTCAAGTACAGGCAAGGGTAATCTGCTGATTTGCCGGTCAAAGTTGCCACAAAGTGTCTGATGATGGACTTAACACTCATGCCCACCGGGCACTGCCCAGTAGTGTGGATGCTCCTGTACAGTGTGCTCCAGCATCACACACACTGGAACTTAAATCACTTTTTAACTGCACTGTATAATTTTGTACTCCTGGCACCTTTCAAAGTTTCTGAAACTTAAGACTTTTCTGGCTTTCATTTTCGGCAAAAAAAAATTAAAAATCTTCTCCTCCTGTTTCTATAAGTCATACACAGTTGACAATCCAATCTCACAGTACTCACACAAAGTCTTTAGAAAAATTCCTTTATCTAATTTTCTCAGTAACACCACCTTTTCAAGCATCGATAATGATATTTGCTTACACTTATTAGCACTCTCACCATCTTCAGCACCTCTTGGTTTCTTGGATGATATCCTGAGGGGTTAAAATACAGCTAAATAATATACAAAATTAACAGGACTGTTAATTAGCTCGGCTGCATTGTAAAAGGATTTTGGAGCCTTATCACTGCTACCTTGCTAACAGCACCACCCTGGTGGCAGATCCACAAACTAATGGCGGCAGATTCCAAATGTGCCAGAGCATGGGAGCTGCTGGACCACAGAGTGCTGGATTAGAAAGGTACAACCTGTATCATTTAATTCACTAAATTCCAAGCTACAAACATGTCCAATATTAAGTAGCATTTTTTCATTCATCTTATACATGTTATCACTTTTTTGAGTATGATGGCATAAGATCTATCATTTGGTGCGCACAACATCGTAGATCAATCATTTACGAACTTAGGCATGAATAAAACGACAAAGACTAAAATCAGTATCACAAAATGATAATAAACGTAAACATTGATGTGCTAACAGTAGCATGTAACTAAACGAACATGCTTTGTAATGGTGAAGCTGCAATAAATATTTCCTATTTGGTGTATCTATTATTATAGAGCAATCATTTATGAACACATCCAGTTGGAAAAAACAATGAAAGACAATACAGCATCACAAACTGATATTCATTGTACACATATACGCATTAGCTTTAGGACTAGATGTGAGGGTTTGTTGCTGTATAGTGGCTCACACTTATGATGATGAATCTCTATTTCACTTACAATAATAATTAATTATAATAATAATTCATGGTTTACTTGCCAAGAAAGTCACAAATATATGCACTGACATATTATAACATGACGACTTGGCTCACAATTATTTTGAAATAGTTAACAATTTCAAGGAAAATTAAGTCTAAAAATCATATAATAGATATGTTTCTGTAAGAAAAAAAATATAATAAAAGTTAAGATCAAGATCAAAAACATGAAATATAAGTACTAACCTAAGACAATACATACTAA
>JAYMFT010300557.1:0-10250 GCA_038088735.1 Panulirus argus | reverse complement strand
GTCTGTTTTTCCCCCTTTCTCAATTCTCTCTATATTTCAATTTGGGCCCGGCCTTGATGTGGACTTTTGTCCGTGACAGGAGCCTTAAACAAAAAAGAAAGAAAAAAAAATCACTAGGCTACCCAAGCCGAAACTCGTCATGCGGTTGCCAAGGCACTAATGGCCTACCCTAACAGGAACAGCAGGTGTGGGGTAGCTATAGCGTGGTGGATCAGTGGAGTGTGGCTGCGGTGAGGGTACAACAAGAGAGTGTGTGGGATGGCCCGAGGGTGGAATATGACCAAATGGGGACGCAATATAACGGCTGGGCCGACTTAAGTCAACGTTGTAGTATGGCTGACACCAGGTATGTAGTGGTGTTTGATGGAGGAGGCTGCCCGTCAGACTGTGTCGGGCGACGACCTCCCAGCTGCTTGCCGCAGGGCCAGCCAACTCATGACGTACTGAGGGTACACCAAAATGTCATCAGCAAGGTCACGGCGCCACCTATTGCAAGAGATAGTGTCTGGTACACACCCGCCATAACAACCATCGTCTGCCCAGCCAACACTCACAGCTGTCTCTTACACAGGTGACTAAGACCTGACAGTGTGAGGCGGGTGGAGTACTTGGTGGTGCTTAGTGTAGGTGGTGCAGCTATGGGTAACGGAGTTTTGGAGTGTTACTAGTAGTGTGGGAGGTGGGCATGGAGTGGAAAGTGTACCGGGGAGCAGTGTACGGGGTACGAAGGATGATGATAGGTGTACCAGGGTGTACTGTAAGGCGTCGGGCGGTGGTGTACCGTGGCAGGGGGCACAGTAGCCAGGGTGGTGATGCAGTATGGCGAGGTTGGAGGCTGCGTCAGGTGCACCGTCTTAGTATTCTGCGTGGATAAGTTGGCACCGAGGCGATGGTGGTTTCAGAGGTCGACAGCCGGAGCCTACCTGCCACCCTACCGCTGCTCCCTCTGACATCACCCGCGAACCGTCTCACTGTCACTACCAACAGCATCTGTCCATCATTCAGACAGTCGACAGGGAGCAAACTGTTTGCAAGACTGTATTCTTGTCAGAATGAAAGCCTTTCACCTTTCTTGTCAGTGGTAACCTTATCTCTGATGGCGTTTGTGTGTCAGCCTCTCTCTCTTTAGCAGCCAGGCTTTCACAGTCGTTATTCTGGCTGCCTTGCCTACACCACCTGTCTGTCTTGCTTACCAATATTTTGACACTAGTGTGGAGGGGGTCGTGGGAGTCCTTCACCCTGCCAACATGCGAGTGGCAGGTGTGGTCACAATCCTGATACAGTGTGCGTCAGCCAACCATCTCTCAAAGTGTGGGTCTGCCTAGAGAATATTGTCTGGCCACCAGAGGCCGGCCTGCCCGTGTCCCCACAGACGGACGTGCTCCACGGTTAGCTCGGCACCTCAATCATGAGTCGTCCAGTGACAGCACACCAGCACAGCAGCGGGAATCCAGGCCTCTCTACACAAGAGCAGACCCGTGGGGCCCCAAGCCTTGCCACACACGAACAGACCCAAAAGGAACCCAGGGTTCACCACACATCAACCTTCACTGGCAATGACTTATTGCAAGATTCAACAATTTCCAAGTGTTAGGTTTTCCTAGCAACAGTTAACAGAAATACCTATTTAGAGAGGAAATATAGGAACATAATGAACCACTTGCTACATTGCAATCACATCCACTGAGCCACAAGCTACAGTGAGTCTCCAATTAACTTTACTACGCTGCGTTCAATTAGGGATGAAGTTCTGCCGCTACAGCTGGGCTAGTAAGCAAGTGGCTGTATTGTTCCTTTGGTCAGCTGTTCGTGTTGGTGGTGGATGGCGGCCCAGTAGCCACCACGGAGTCACACATCACAGGGTTTGTGCCTTCAAA
The DNA here is from genome assembly GCA_038088735.1 of Panulirus argus. Taxonomy (NCBI): domain Eukaryota; kingdom Metazoa; phylum Arthropoda; class Malacostraca; order Decapoda; family Palinuridae; genus Panulirus; species Panulirus argus. The sequence continues at coordinate 8,373 of JAYMFT010300557.1, read as the reverse complement.
CATAAAGATCAACAGTCGTGGAACCGGATGGTGAATTTTTTTTTCTTAATTTCATTTGTGTCACTGTTACTCTGGAGAAGGATTACGTAACACTGTCACTCTTCACATGGGTTACTTAACACACACTGCCATCTTCCTTGGTCGTAAAGATCACCCTGATAAGCAAATTCTACACATAACCTCCGGTACGTTTGGAGTGCACATCACATCCCACGTCTGCGCTCCAGAAATGACAAAATTTTGAGCGTTTTCTAAATTCTGAGTTTTCTTTACCTTCACCAGCGAGGCGGAGACTCAAGTGCTTAAGGAAATCGTGGGAGGGAAGAAGTGAATGTCCTACTCCCTATGGACAGAGCCTCTCGGCCAATCTCCCTCAGGACCCCACCACCACCACCACCACCGCGCACTTGCCGTCCAGACAATGTCCCATTAACGTCTTCTTCAGCGACAGCAGCAGAGGCTTAATGCGTGAGGCGTTTCCATAGCCAGATTTTCAAGATATGGACTTCGTGTCTGGTCGCTCGATGGGCGATATTCATTTCATTCTAATCGGTAAAACTTAAAGACTTCTCGTACGTGGTAAGCTGTGTCAAGGGATGGCGCTACGGTCTGCATGCCTCCAGTGCGGTGTGCTATGAACATGACTTGGTCGGGAAGGCAAAGTACACATCAGACATGAAGTCTTCAATGACTGTTCAATATAGTTCACGTATTTACTGGCAGGCTCTGGAGTCCAGAAAGCTCCCTGGAATAGTATTTGGGAGTCTCAATACTAAATCAGTCCACGTCTTCTAAGACTGCCAATGTAACAATACTAAACCAGTCCACGTCTTCCAAGACTGCCAATGTAAATTTGCATAAATTCAAGAGATTTTTCATTTTGAAGTTTATACTGAGGAAGAAGCAACCTAAGGTTTCTGGTTACAGTCATTACAGGTTTAACAATACTGTGTGAGTGAGCCGATATCGCGCACACTACCACCCCACCAAACCATCCTAGCCTATAACTTTATGCACACATTTATACACAATAAATCATGCTTTACCTTTAATGTGACTTTTTATGTCTGATTTACAACCGCTGCAACACTACCTGTATCTTACAGAGGGGCCACATCGTACAGGAATTCTATTCGTTACGCATGTTTTACAACATTTTAGCAAACACTAAATGCACTATAGCGAAATGTGGGAGGATGGTTTTCGGACAGGTCTGCGACGTTTCGCCTTGCTTGGACAATAGCTGTACAGGCGTCACATGTGGTGTGTTCTGATTGTTACCTGCCTCTGCACCCGTGGGCAACACCACAGTCATAGGCACGCCCTCAAGCTTCGCTCACTCTTCTTTCCTCCGATTCTGTATCTCCTTTACTCTTCTTTCCTCCGATTCTGTATCTCCTAAAGTGGGTCCACGACTCTCTTTCTGAGCTTAGTCTCTTTAATTGGGTTTCTCTTGGTTTGTGCCGCACCGAGCTTTCCTCAAGGTCTGTGCAGCTCTAAGTGTTTCTTTTAAAGTCTGTGTCGATATAGCATTTTTAAAGGTCTTTGCGGCTCGGAGTCTTTCTCAAGATCTGTGTCGTGAGTCTTTCTTTTAGTCTGTGGCACTCCAAGTCTTTCTCAAGGTCCGCGTCAGTGTAGGTGGTTCACATGGTAACAAGGGCAATTCCTGTTACAATGGTGTGACGTTCCCAGTAACCCAATGCAGTCCTTGACTTTTGAGTCAAAACCTAAAACGTCAGTTTCTTCCCGTCAAATATCCTAAAAATTGCAAATCTGGCCGCTTAGGGACGCGTGATGCAAAACTCGTCATGTTACGAAAACGAGTGGACTTAAACTGCATACACAAGTGTTTTATGGAGGAGGAACTAAAAACCAAGATAGCCATTCTTACCTCAGTCGTGCATGTTGGCGCTTCTGTAGTTGCTGGAGGAATCACTAATATTTAAACAGCAGGTTAACCATCAAGCTAGCGGTTAATCACAGTGCGACAATGCCAAGTCTGACGACAATTACCTAAACGTAGAGGTAAGAGAGGACGCATGTCAGGAGTGTCTTCCACACCCGGATTAGGCTAACTAGTGGGTTGTCGTGCAAGCCTCATACTTGAGGCCGCTTGTGATCCTCACGTGTAAGAGTTGCCAGGGGCACTTGCATTATACCTAAACATGCTTGAGGATGATTCTGAACGTATGCAAGAAGTCAGGAGCGTTCAGGATCTCAACAATTAAGGGAGAGAGAGAGAGAGAGAGAGAGCCGAACAGGCTCCAGCACAGGTTTGACGCAAGACTGATGAAGTTCAAGCACAGTCAGATGCAAGGTGAAGGTGGTACACAGTGAGATGGGGACAGATCATGATGATCGTCTTCTGGGAATTAAAATGGCAAGGACCTAAGAGGGAGAGGGACTCTGGAGGTTGGTCCGGAAGCCACTCCCTCACAACAACATTAAATATTATGATATATTCAAGAGAAGTAAATAAATATCACAGACCCACCACCGGTAAAACTGCCGTCAAGTGTAATAAACAAAATGTTCTCGAAATATATCAACAATACATTTAAGACCAGAGAGAGAAATTCCATCTTTAGTTTCCTCACGTCATTTGAGGAGATATATAAAGCACTCTATATGAGGAAGTTGACTGCTGGGGGTTTTCAAAGTGGGTCTCTTGGAAACTTGATGGGGACAGGAGAGATAATGAGAGGATCCAGTTCCAGCGAGAAAAGGATGAAAACCCTAGCGCTAGACGAGATCCAACAACGGTGCAAGAAAGGAAGATGCACCGGAAGTCAGGGAGGCGAAATCCATGGAAAGGATGGCAACCATGTGACGCCCCTATGCTGGAAGACAGACAAGAGACCACAACTTTCTGGTCTCAGAGTCGATCTCATCACATGGCCGCACCGACCAGATCTTTATGGAATAAAACGGAAATCATTCTACTGAAAAGGACACAACAGAAACTGAGCAAGAAACGAAATACCGGTACTTATCAATGTTAATAAAACTGTTAAAGAATAGAATCAGTGTCTGTTTAACTTTATATATATATATATATATATATATATATATATATATATATATATATATATATATATATATATCTATCTATAAGGTAAGTTTTTTCTGGTATGACATGTGGATCACATTCAAAACTTTCTGGGCTCCAACATTTCGGCACCAGGCCACTAAATCCTGAAGTATTGGGAGATGCAGAGGAACTTCTCGAAATATTTGCCGTCGAATTTTGCGGGCGATGTAAAGGAGAAATGAGAATGGATGAGAATTAGCACTGCCTCAGCAACTACAAATGAGAGGTGAAGCTGAGGGTCATGAAAAAAGAGAGAGAGGGGCAGGAAGACAGTCGACGTGGGATACACAGAGGCAGAAGGCTAGTGACATGGGAATATATGGGAGTGTTGTTGGCAGGGGAGGAGAGGCGCTGCTGTGTGAAGGTGGCACAAGGAACCAACCATCACTGGGGCTGTACTTCCCTGGGCGTAGGAGGTCGAACACACTCTAGTACCTGACTGGAGTTAACACATCCCAGTATTCACTAGGTCAGCAGTAACCCAAAGAACACCTTAAAAGCAACAGTGTTCGGCCGTTTGCTGCTACAGTACTGCTTTCACGCGTACCTTACGTAGCCTTCGAGGTCTTCACCCCAGGAGCTCAGCCTGAGTCCAGGTTGGTGAGTTGGGTCAATGGTTGACCAAGATGTTGGAGACCGCGGCCTACGTAACCACCACAGCCTGGCTAGTCTGATGTACTCCGTAAATACTTCTCCAGGACCTTCTTAAATCACTCCATCGTACATCCTACGGTATTTCTGATGGCTGAAGGGAATGTAATGAATAGTCTTGGAACCCGAATGTTCAAGGGAATTGTTCTTACTGAGCTTACTGCATGATTCAATCTATGGTAACCATTTATGACTGCCATGTCAGTATGGAACCGTCTTTGAGTGCAGACATTATACAATAATTTGTAGTTCTTCCAAAACCTTCTCTTTAAGAAGTTATGAGTAGCGTAGTCTGCCAACAGAGAGGCCAAGAAGATGACGAAAATCCATAACTTGTTCTGTAAGTTCTGCTGTGCTGGTCGTTATATCTGACAGAACCAAAACTGTCCACAAAGGAAGAAGGACGCAGAATTTCCTGGGAGGAGAAGCTGGACATCCTGCCTCCATCCTGGCGTGAGTGATGTGCCTCACAACTGTTGACATTATTGAGTGAGGAACCTTGTAACCTTTTTACTGGCCCGTTCTTGAGGGCCGTCAGCCGTGTGACAGGAAACACTGCCCAAGGCTAACCTCGGGAGGTGTGTGGCAACTGTTACTGGGGGAAGGGGGGGGGGGGTTGTCACACAGACTGTGGTGACGACTGACTGACTGTCTTTGGCCAGCGGCCGGGGGATGTCACAAAAACTGCGGTGAAGCGTGTGACGGTCTCTCTGAGGGGATGTCACATAGACTGTAGTTACGACTGGCTCTCTGGCCAGCGGCTGGGGGGAGGGAGGGAGGGAGGGAGGGGGTGGTGAATGTCACACACAGACTGTGGTGGTCTAGCGGCATTTCAGGAGTGTTTTACACGAAGGTGGACAACGTTCCTTACGGCACTTTACAAAAATCCAAAAGACTTCCTCATGTCTGACGGGATACCGGCAGTTGGTGCAGTGGCCTCTACTGTGGCCACCGCCAGGTTATAACACGGCCAACCAAACCACACCGCACGTGCGCCAGGCTATAGCACGGACACCCACCCACACCACACCACACAAAACGTGCACCAGAAACCATGAAAACCACCAATGACCATGACTTAAGTGTACCCAGCACCATGCTAAAGCTCCTGTGGTCTCTGAGGCCGTTGCAAAGGTTCTCGTCTCGTATCTCACAGTACACGGGGTACGGCATTTCTCCTTCAGGACTAACAATGTTAATCCAAGAAACAAGATGTTATTTATGTGGGTTAATAATAACAATAATAATAACAATTGTCCAGTACGCATAACTTACCTACGTGGTAACTGATTTTGTGCATGAACACCTTCAGCAGATAGTCATAGGTTCTCATTATTCCTGAAACCCTTATGAACACGACCAGTTGTTGTTATTCAGATGTAATATCAGTATTTCCTGGGATGACATTAGCACTCGCACCGACTGCCCTCTACGTCTTCTTATGCATACAATCATTTGTAATATATTATACAAAGATGTTTATGTGGTTCCTAATCCGTCCCGTGGTGCGATGTGTTGGATAATGGAAGAGAAGAGGATTACTGCAACGTCTCGTGGTGGACTATGTGGGATAGTGGGAGGGTAAGGGGTTCCTGTTCCGTCCCACGGTGGGGTGTGTGGGACAGTGGGAGGGAAGAGGTTCCTTTTCCGTCCCACGGAGGGATATGTGGGACGGTGGGTGGGAAGGGGTTCCTGTTCCGTCCCACGGTGGGGTGTGCGGGGCAGTGGGAGGGAAGGGGTTCCTGCTCCGTCCCATAGTGGGATATATGGGAAGGTGAGGGAGAGGGAAAGTCCCTCGACCGCCTGGGGGGTTCCTTGCCCCCTCCTGGCCCCTCACTCCCGGATGTGCTAGCTTTATATAAACAAAATAAATCATCTACAGAATAAGTGAATAAATAACTACACAATTTTTCCTTTTTTCATCCTTCTATTGCACCTCTCTGGAGAGATGACAGATGAATATTCATGTCCTGTTGAACAGGATGTTGTTAAGAAATGTGACACTTGCTTGGGTGAAGTGTTGTGGACGGGGCCTTGCCTCCCTCAAAAACCCAGTAGGAACTCCTGCCTCACCCACTACAACGGATGCCTCTGCCCTGATCACCCGTCTATAAATACGTATGTTAATGGCACGCCTGCGGCACACTCCCATAATTCTTTCTGCAGGACTTTGACACGTCCTTTGATAACTCACCTTTTCTGAGAGGACTCCCCGGAACCCTATGGCATAATTATGGCTGCAACCCACAGCAGAAGGCGACAGAGGCGTTGACAGAGGGGAGGAGGCGTCTAGACCCGTGTGTTGACACAGGTACAAGTGTGTGTGTGTGTGTGTGTGTGTGTGTGTGTGTGTGTGTGTGTGTGTGTGGGTGTGCGCGCGCGCGTGTGCGTGTGGTGAACCAGGTGTTACTACAGATTAAGGCGCCATTACACAAAGGTCTGGTTTACAAACGTTGTCTCTGTGCGTTACGACGCCAAGTGTGCAGGAGCGTTATGACCCGAGAGCTGCAGCACCTGCAGTGCCTCCGTCATGACCCAGGTGTCGCCAAAGGTAAGGGTGTCATGACCCAGGTGCCGCCACAGACACAGGCACGGGCATTACAAGCGAGGGAGGGAGGGAGGGAGGGAGGGAGGTGGGTGGGTGGACAGACGGGAGGCAGAGGCTCAGCAAGCCCAGCACACGTCACTTTCTCTGGGCAGTGAGCAGTCAGTATTTACCGAGTACACACACACACACACACACACACACCTTTCACGTTACACCGGGCCAGAGTGTGCCAGCCAGGCTCCCCCCCCCCTCCCACAGCCACACCACACACAGCATACCCACGATCTGCACAGTATATACACTACCGCTCATGCCGTCATAACATAACATAACATCCCTCCTGCGCTCACCCACTGGCCAGATGTTATAAGGGAGTAACTACGAGAGGCTCGCCCCTGAGCCAGGGGGTCAGCCATATGGCATCCGCTTGGGAGAAAAATCACACAACTGACCTACCATTTTTTCCCCTCCCCTCACGTCGAAGGCTCCGGTCATGGACAAAAGTCCTCATCGAGGCCAGACCTTAAATGTAAAAGGCTAAGTTGTCGGAACACTACGGAGAGAAGAAGAAAAATATTATAAGAGTCTTGGAAGAAACGAAAATACTGCCTTTGTAGATGGTGCAGGTAGAAGCTGAGAGGGCGAGACATGAGAAGCTAAAGAGTGTCAAAGTTCAGCGATCTAAGGAAAAAACAGAAATCACAAGGGTCACACTGTAATCACGGGCGTATTGGCTTCCAGAATACCAAGCGGTGTAGCTAATGGTGGGGGACATACAACCAGCCAGCCTTATGGAAGAGAAACTCTAAATAATATGAATAAAAGGGAGAAAACGAACCAACAATGTGGCTTTGGGCAAATTGGTTGCTCTGAGGTCAGACCGGGAAAGGTGATAAGCCGGATAAATGAGGACTCGACTCTCTCAGGGAGAAAGACACAATAGTTCCGACTGGTTCATCGTCGAACCCAATACTCACGTTATGGAGCACTAGTTCAGCACCTCCGGCCATACCTTCTGCCGCAGGCCGCCAATGTCCGGCATTTCTGTGTTTCTAAATAAAGTTTAATGGGGGTGCTGTGCCGGTCCACACGGCTGCGTCTTAGCGATTCCTACCCCCTCCTCACCCGCCCCCACCACCACGTCCGCCTCACCACACTCACAACCACACTCACCGGTTAACCCCTTCTCCTCCCCCCACCAAAGGGAGTGGAGGGGCTAGAGTGCGGTCGACCTAAAACCGTTCGAGTTTCGTGTCATCATAATCCCACTGTCGTGATGCCAGCTGATACCCTACTTCTGCGATCTCCCCAATCCACAGCCATAGCTCTCTCTCTCTCTCTCTCTCTCTCTCTCTCTCTCTCTCTCCCGTACAGCGGCAACTACCGTACCGTTGACAATCATGCACCCCCCGGCACAGCGTACCCCAAACATAGGTCCTTGCCGGGCACGAGACAAGAGCACACACACACACACACAAACACACATACCTACTATCGCCCCAGGAACGAGAGGGTGTGTCTCGTGCGTTTGCTTCGTTGACAAGAATCTCGTTAAATGCTTCATCAGAAGAGACTACGGGAGAGGGCTATGGCAACCAAGCCCAGCATGCGTGTGTGTATGTGTGTGTGTGTGTGTGTGTGTGTGTGTGTGTGTGTGTGTGTGTGTGTGAGGGCACGGCGTTTAAACACACACACACACACACACACACAGGGGGAACAGTGAGGTATACTTGCGGACTACACTACCGTGCTCGTCCAGGGCGCAGGAATGTCGCAAAAGTAAGAGGAGCGTCCGCTGTGGGTGTGCGGGGAAAGTAGTGTCCCCGCGGCCCAGGTGTACCACACGTCCCCAACACACAGTAAAAATAACCATAAAGACCGCGCTCCTCCTCCTCCCCACCTTACCGTCTTCCTGTCAACGGCGAAACATATGTTGGCGTACTGCTAGGAAACACGAGGGGCAGCAGTGACACTACTTACCCGTATGGTGCCGTTACTTCCTCACAGTGTGTGTGTGTGTGTGTGTGTGTGTAAAAGAGAGAGAGAGAGAGAGAGAGAGAGAGAGAGAGAGAGAGAGAGAGAG
>JAYMFT010300546.1:0-10250 GCA_038088735.1 Panulirus argus | reverse complement strand
CATCTCCCTCGAGACGGGCAGCAGCGTGACGACCGTGAGACGGTGGATAAGGAGGTGGAGACGGGAGGGCAACGTGTGTACCAAGCCTCGCTGCGGCAAGCACTGTGCATACAGGAATCAGATCATACGAGCGTGTGACGCAAACTCCTTTCAGGCCTCAACATCCATCCAGGTTTCAAGGAGATGCTTAGAACAGCATTACTACCCCTTTCCAAACTGCTACAAGCAGCTTGTCATTGGTTATTTCAAAGACACTTACGCGAAGGCAAGATCTCCGCCGGTATATAGATATTATCCCGTTATTTCAGGCTTTGGGAGGTATCCAGGTGGCAATGCTCAGGTGGAAGTTATCAAATCCCTGACAGTACTGAAGTAGATGATTATATACTTTATTATTTCTGAATTCCCTTTAACTGGCTGGTATCCCTCAAGCGATGGGCAGTTCATGTTGATTTTTAACTGGTGAAATATTTATAAGGGTCTTGCCCCATTGCATGGTTAAGACAGGGAGCGTGTAAAGAGATTTTGATTGTGTTTAGTGGTGCAGTCCGAATAGCCGCTTGTAGGACATCTTGTAAACATGAGACTGCTGAAGGATCCCAGCGTAGTGGTGCGTACGTATTTCCATACAATGTGGTTAAAGATGAAATAACAAACTACAAGATGGATTCTCAGGTTATGCTTTTAGGGCAGAAGATATTAAAGATATTTGGATGAAAAGATATATATATACAGCAGAGCTGGTGAGGCTAGACTGTGGGTTTAAATGAAAGTTTATTGAACTGGCGTGGGTTGCTTTGAGGCAATGAAGTGTGTCAGTAAAGGACCCAGGGTGTGGTTCAGGATATGTTGAGGAGTAGCTACGTGGGTTTAGAATTGGGGCTGGAATTATGGAGAGGATGTTCTCATGTCACTTTGCTAATATTTTTTCATTTTATATAAACCTGTCATAAAGGTAATAATGGGAAATACAAGTAAAGGAGTATAATTAAAAAAGGAATAGTATGGACAATAAGGATGTTCTTGTATGAACGCGTCACTGCTTTGAAAAAAGGAATAAAAGATGTAGGAAGAGTTTCCTTTGGTATGGGGAGATTTCAAAGGGTGTATAAAAGCAGAGAGGTGAGAGTGGATCCTTTCTAGAGGAAGATGGTGGCGTCTGAGAAAGGATTTCTACGATCTGGATGGATAATGAGATTCTGAAATAAAAGGTTCAGAATCTTTAAAGGTTTTCTTAAGGAGTTTTCTTGGTTAAGAATGAAGATTGATCTCTGAATGGTACTCAAGATGTTGAAAGTCTAAGAAAGTCTTTCAAGAGGCGGAAAGATAAGCTTGTATCTTCATGGCCCACATTGAGGACAGGGAAAACTTAACCATCCTCAACTACTAGATGCTCGGAATCGAATAAAAGGATTTGCTATAAGAGAATGATTGTTAGAGCAGCGCTCTGTGAAGATATGTTCTTTGTGAATTCAGTATGGAGTTTAAAGAGTCAAAAATATTACATGTGGTGATGTGAAAAAGATGTATGAAACAGAGAAATGAGAAGTCATGAGGATGGAAAACGGAGTGTCGCCATAGCCTAGGTCTGCGGAGGAATAAGGAAGCCTATATGACCTAGATGGAAGGAAGGAAAGATATACAGAGGCCAAGAACAAGATGGGAGGAAAGACTCCTTTACTGGGAAGGGTGTTATGTGTGGTGGAAGTATACCAGGAACTGTATCGTGGTAAGGGGACTCACGGGGAAGTATTTTGAGCTATGTTAAATTAATCATACTCGAGAGTGTATTTTCAGTTGCAACTCAGATAGGTATTGGTTGCAAGGGACCTTTGCATGTGCAATCTTCACCAGTGGCGAGGAAGAACATACTAGGTGTAGGAATAACATCTTCCATAACTCAGAAAACCTTAAAGTCAGCCTGGTGAGGAGCTATTTCATTCTCAAGATGGGATTTCATTTCTCAGACAGCTGTACTTAATGATTTAAATAGAAGTAGAATATAAGAGCCACAATTGCTAATACCGACAATCTAGAACCTGACAGTGCAGGTACTGCTTGTGGTGTGTTAAGTATATGTACAGACATAAGCATGTACAGTACATATCTGTACTCTTAAGTATGTGCAGTAAAGACATACTCTGTTGAGTATGTTACAAAACATACCTCTACTGTTAAGTACGTACAATAGATATATGGGATGTAATATATTTTTGCTGATTTCTGTTCGCTGGAAAAATGATCTATAATCCTCTCACTCTCCCCAAAAGTATAATAAAGAATTTTCCATTACTGGCGTTTTTTTTTAATGTCCTTTATAACATGTAATTAACGGTATCAATCATCATGCTGTTTCTTAATTTTAGCTAAACGACGCGGGCATATAGATGCCCTAATCAAGGCCATCTCATTAACGTTATATACACATACCCTAGCCTAAGCCAAGGTACCTGATTTATTGACCAAACTTTAGGAGAGGATGAACAGCTGGGTTGACTGTGGACCGACAGCCGTAAAGGGTATTCGAACCTATGCGCTCGACCCTGGGCGGCTCTTTGGTGCACCACGGTCATAAACGCTAATTGCGTTGCTAAATCTATATTTCATCTAAGTGGAAAGATTGGAAAAAAATACAGTAAGGTATGTATTACTGTATTCTAAAAACCCAGACCCACACGATTCGGGAGTGTGTTGTCATAAGGTCACTTATCCATTTTACTGTGCATAGTGAAGATAGATTAGACCCCTCATCTTCTTATGGCTCTATAACTCTAGTGTGGCAATGTCCTCACTGATTTTTTGCTACTGGTGAGGTCGATAATGGATCAGACAACAGAGCAGGTTTGGTAATTTGTAAGGATATTCTATCACACTGGCATGTTGAGCAGCCATTATGAGAGAAATTACCAAATATAGTCCACATAGCTAACATAATGTGACGATTGTATGTTGAAAAGTCATTATGTGAGACTTGTTTCAAATGAAGCATTGATGTCTTCTATTTTCTTTTGCGCCTGTATGACATTTGGACTTATTTGCGGAACGACAAACATTTTGCAAATGTTTTTCATTGAATATGACTGCTAATTCAGCATTTATCAGTTTCTTGCTAATGTTCTCATCTTGTCTAACGATTCTTAAGTAGATTGCCAATAAACTGGCCAAAGTTCGCAGCAAGAGTAAGTTACGTACTGTGAGGCAAGTGGCTTTGGACTTTCATTAAGATCAAATAAATCGTAAACCTATTAATCTCAGTTGCCTGGAGATGTGTCCCAATCTAAGACGACTGGAGCTGTGCTGGGTACACAGAAATGTATTAGTAATGATGGAGAGAACAAGTCAAACAGATCCTGTTTATAAATATTCCTTTTCTTGTTCCATCGAAGTGGATAACACAGTAGATTATATTTGTCATGAGATAACGAACAAAAACTTATAAAGCTCTGCTTTAACTGTTCTCTCGTAGGGCCTGAGTACCACCCTGTGGACATAAACTCGAGTACTTGGAATAATTGTGGCAAAATGGTAGACTGCAATCTCCTGGCTTCAGCAAACATGCGAAAATCGTTTCCTCCTTCCTGTATTAGAGCTTGCAAAGATTTGGAAATGACAGCAAAAAACTTGCGTCGTGGAGACGATGACAAAAAACTCTCAAAGAAATATTCTGATGATCGTGTGAGAAATTCTTATAACATTCTCTCTTCCAGCAAAAGTGATGACTTCCTCGTCATCTTCGCTTGGACTGTGCCTTCTGGTATGGATGTTGGTTACGACGGAACTGCACGGCGATGAAGACATTGTGAGTGATGTGGGTGTTGCGTCTCTAAAGAAGGTGGACGCGATGGTGGGTCAGGTAGTGAAGCACCACCTGGCTGGGTGTCACCTGGTGCTGGCCACCACCACTACAGCAGACAAGACGACAATCTTCCCTTCGATTCTCAGGTGAGCAGAGAACAGAAGTCCATCAGCTCAGAGAAATATCCCGATCAAAAAGTCGAATAATGCCACGAGTAACGTAAATGGATAATTGTGTCGTTCTTATGAAGGTAAAAAAAAAAAGGCTCTTTAATCTCCATACACTCGTCATTTTTGACGAAACAGGTTACAGTCTAACTGAAAAACTATTTTCTTCGAATGAGTCCATCCCCTGTCCCTGCTACTGAGTGTAGCGCAGCCCTGGAGCTGCAGGAACCACTGGAAAATAGGTCCTGGGTATCAACGGTATCCTTTTTATAAAAGGAGTCCTACGGTAATAGATCATAATGTACAACTCTCTTATTCAGACGACTGGCAGCTGAGGACCAAGCTATCGTCGTCATAGAATTAGCATCACTGTCCTCCCAGGACCAGCCAACGCAAGACCACCTCCTGCAGGGTCTGTGGGGAGACACCAGGACCAACTGCCGGGCCTTCATCCTGCTGGTGGACGAGAACAGCACCGACCTCTCCTTCAGGTAGTGACATATATAACGAGATTCCATTTCTCCTAATCACTTATGATTACCTGCGTCTGCAATTTAGACTTATAACGTAACTCTGGCTAGTTAGAGGATCCAGATATTTTCACTGTGTGGGACATGGCTATAGAGCTTCTTGGGGTAGATTGTGTGTACAGAGGGGACACCATACACCATATTTTCATATGAATATTATTTCTTACTGAAGTTGCTTAAAGAATAACACTACATTTAGCTCAGGGTCAAGAGAAAGGGAGGAAGGAAAAAGAATAGAGAGATTTGTGTTCTTATGTGAAAAGGAAACACATGTTCCAGGTTCCTGGAATCATCGAGGCTGTGGCTGGAGCCAGAGGCGCCCTTAGTGGTGGTAGGAGACCCGGCAGCTGTGGCAGCCGTCACCCACCACACCAGTCTACGTAACACCATCCACGTGTTGGGTCTCACACTCCACAGCTTTAAGCGTTCGACGTCCCCAGTTGATACCTGGCTCAGGAGAGGAAGCCTGGAGAAAGGTGACGCCTCCTTGTATGTGGGTGCTTCAAGGGGCGTGTCCTTGGTGACTTAAGCACACTCTTCAAAAATGGTTGGTACACACTGTAAGGAACATCATGTCAATCTCATTTCCTATACTATATATTTCAGCTGAGAGTGAGGATGTGAAGGCGTTCCGTCGGTGTCTTTACTGCATCGACGGAGAGACGGGAATCCAGCAGCTTCCAGAGCAGTCCAGCCCGTCTTCCCCCGTCCAGTGGGACGGCACTGTCTTCCACGGTGGGTCGTGTTATGAGTATCTCTACCATCTAATTTCTTCGTTTTCTTAATGAAAGATGATTTCTCTCAATTGGCATAGATCAACTGCAGCTGTCAAATCATCCACTCATGTTAGAAAATCTTCACCAAACAGAAATTTGCTAAGCTTCTTGGGCAGCAGAAGCCGTTAGAAAGGTCCTGGGTAATTAACTCCTTCATAGAAATTACTCCTAAGGATAATTATAGATCAGAATTAATAAACTGCTTTTCATGTATTTTCAGAAAACCTTCAGGACTTCAAGGGTCACACTTTCCAGGTAGTGACAGGTACCTACTTCCCGTTCATCGACTTTGAGAAAAGCAAGACAGATGGGGACAGTCTGTTGACTCCCCGGGATTGCCTTGACGTCCGGATACTCAATGCTATCTCCACTCGCCTGAATTTCACGTAAGACTGAAATGTTCTTTGCCTTCTTCTGTTTCACTATATCTTAGTCTTTCTTGTTCATTATTCAGTTATTTAAACATTTTGTTCTTTCTACTTCTGATGGACCCATTTGGCAATTTCAAGTTAATCAAGGGACTTGAAGAACGCTTTGAAATTGTAATGACAAGTCTTTTATAACAACTGTATATCACACACGATTGTTAGAAAGACGGAAATCCACAAATTTCCTTATGATAGTCCAATGATTCATTGAACCATTCAATTGCGCTACGTATCTCTGTCCACACTGCTATGTAAATATCGTCTCGTTGATCATAGGCTTTTATTAGCATCACTTAACATTACTAGAGGAAAACTGATAGAATAGAACCTTTTATTAATGTTGCTATGAATTAAGAAAACAGCAGAATACGTGGAAGAGGCGTCGTCAGATATGACTGAATCGACTAACATGTCTCTCAGGTACGAGATGCGGGAGCCATGGTATGGGAAATGGGGAGTTCCCATGACTGGTGGCAACTGGTCAGGCATCGTGGGAACCCTCCAGCACCACAAGGCCGACTTCTCCCTCAACCTGACGCCGTCACCAGCCAGGATGGAGGTCATCACCCACACCAGGATCTATACTTACGATCCCTTGCTCATAGTGTCCCCAAAGCCCGAGGCTCTGCCGAGACACTCAGCCCTTCTGAGGCCATTTACAGGTAACAAGATTGATATTCATGGATCTAGTTCATCCCTTCCAAGAGACCTGACACATCTGTAGTCACACTTCTTCCACATGCAGATGCTCTTCTCCAGCATTTATATTCCCATTTCCAGTCCTAGAAATACATGTGCCAAATTTGTGTCGTATTCAGAACCAAAAGATGACAAGAATCTGGCTCCAACATGCGCCTCATCCATGCGGTCGCTCTGAGAGTAATATTTTTGTGTATACTAGCAGATTCGGCCCCTCCGGGCGACTCCTCGTCGTTTCTGCGGAGGGTTGGGGATGCCAGTGACCAGCTGCCATCGAGGAGAGTGTAACACTCATTGCAATACGAATGGGGAGGCTTGAGTTTGCTTCTGCACTCTGAGAGTTTCTTAGCATTAGGCTACAGAAAAAGTTCAGGGTATAGAGTTCCTTGGCGGAAGAAAATTATGTACATTAGAGAACAGAATCATAAGATCTCCAATCTTCTCTGTGTCTCTTCTGTTTTCAGGCAGCTTTCCATATGATCTTCATATACATTAAGATGCATAGAAATTATGCACATTTTCTTGAAGTCTCTTTAATCGATGAAGGATACAGCTGGGGACTTCTGTGTGTTATACAACTACAGATAGCAAAGTGATATCTCTCTCTCTTTCCAGGCGACCTGTGGGTGATGATCATTGTCTCCACGTCAGTTGCTGGTGCTATCCTGTGGCTTCTGCAGAGGACGTGGTCTTGGGCGTCTGGTCATCCAGGAATAAGACTTGTTCCCGCCCTTTCCTACACTTGGGGAGTGTTGCTGCAAGAGCCACTCACCTACTCCTCCGTCAGCGTCGGTGACCAGGTGAATCATTCGTCAGTTTCTGTCAAGATGCAGAACGCTGAATGTCAAAGTATACTTGGCAGTAGACAGAACGCCATCATTTACTATATGATGGACTAATCCTCGTTCCTGGCCAGTGAGACTTACTTAGAAACTTCCAAAAGGCTTAGGAGGGGAAAGGAATGTGATAAACAATCCAGCCAATTGCTTTTTACTGGCAATGAAATGTAAGAGAATGTGACAAAGCAATCCAGTTTCTCATGATACTTCCCTACGTAGGGGGAGGATCAATTCGGAACACTGAAACAAAGCCGTCTATCACAGAATACAAAATCTGCCGACCTTAAAGCGTATATGGCAAGTTTACAGTTCATCTCACGCTGGGGTAACTGATCACACTTTTAAACAGACTTGTTTTCCACAACAGAACTGTTATGGGAAGACTTTTAAAGAGTTTGATGTACAGATCAAATCCATTTGTCCCTTGCAACTGTGAACTTTTTCTGTATAATCTCTATACAGTCAATATCCTAGAGTAAATAACTTTTTCTTTTTCTGTGTGACATACACAACTGCAAATCCCTAAAAGCAACTGTGGACAATTAAAGATATTTAGTGACCTCATTACTTCTAACATGACGACTCATCTCGGCAAAGAAAATGAAGTGATATGTGTTTTTATGGTATGAATGTGGAAGGCATTATTCGCTGTATTGTATGGATCAGAGGCTGATATTGTGTCCTTAGTTCACCTCATGTAAAAGATAAGGAAACAGAATCTATGAGATATGTCTAAAATATACTACAGAAAAAAAAAGATCACTTACTTTTTAAGGGATATAAAATGATTTTGACAAACGTTTATTACAATGACATATTGTATATTTGACGCACGAACAGTCCAGTATGCAAATCAGATCTCTAAGGAACTTTTTTTTTGTTCTTTACGTGTTCAGGTATTTGTTGGGTGGTGGCTGTTGTCCTCTCTTCTCATTGACGCATCCTATCGCTCCTCCCTCATCGCCCACCTCTCAGCGCAGAGCAAGTTCCTTCCTATTAACTCCTTCGAGGATATCCTTAAGCGAGAGGGTTGGATCTGGGGCGTGATCCCACTACGGGGTACCACTTTCCTCTACTTCAACCAGTCGAGTGATCCAGTCATCCAAAAGATATATAAAAACGCCCTGGTGGGTTGATTCAACTCATGGACATTTCTTTTTATATGCTCTAAACTGCTGTTCCAGATACTTGAGACATTTCTTATAAACAAATGTTATAAAGAAATGATTTTTTTTAACGCTGTGACGTACTCTTCTGTACTTTTGTACTTTTTGTATTTTTGTACTTTCTACTTTTTGAGGTTTTTGTCTCGTTACTGCTCAGATTTTATCCCAGGAAATCGATGCAAACTACTCCCTTCTACATGATCGGGAATCGAACCCGAGAGAACTCGAGTGGTAACCAGGGACCAAAACCATTACGAGAGATCCCGGGTTCGATACCAAGGGATGTATACAGGTGAATGGTTCACATCGCTCACCTGTAATCAAAGGACAAGAGAGAGAGAGAAAGAGAGAGAGAGAGAGGGGGGGGGGGGAAGACTCTATATATTATGACTTATTAGACTGAGGAGATCTCTTAACCTCTTCCGACTCCGATATGACACCATGTCGTACTTTCAGATATACGACCAGTTGCCGGGGATAGAGAGGGTCATGGATGGAGGCTTCTCCTTCATCAACTACAAGTCGCAGATTGATACTGAGATTGCGCCCTTCTACCAGGATAGATATGGCAACATGCCCTTCCACCAGAGCGCTACCAAGTACACGATTCTGGGCGGCAATTCGTGGGGCGTACGGTGAGTTTGGCGTTGAAAAGTGACAGATTTAATTTCGTGATTTTGGAATCTGTTCCTCGGGAGATGTACGGTCCCAACTGTATCCCAGTTACAGGTGTTACCGGTCTCCGCCGGCGTGGAGTTAACACATCGGGTGAAAAGTCATCTTCAACAATGGTGTATCATCGTCAATGGACGAAAAAGGAATGTAGTTTAGTTAAGGAGCTTCTCATTCCGAAGGCAGTTGATGATTTTCCTGCCACTGATTGTAGTGCAGCCTTGAAGCTTATAGGGCGCCCATGAATGTCAAACTGATGTTTCTGATTAAAAAGCTTTCGAGTCTTCTCAAATTTTGGTAAGAAAAAAAAAAATAAGAAACGAATAAAAGGAAAAAAAAAGTGTGGTTGGGAAAAGATACCGCGAGGAAATTGGGAGAGCAAAGAGAAAGACTTTCACCTTTAACACACACACACACACGCACACTCACACACACACACACAAATCGAACTTGTTCGCCGTTTCCCTCGATAACGAGGTATCGCCACTAATATACGAAAAACATCCTAATTTGTTTCTCATCCTCTTTTCAGTGGTCGGGTATCATGCAAAGAACACAGAGCACCCACCTACAGCCACTAGTTCTAGTAGCTTTCTTCCCACACCATAGATTCGTAACACCTTCTGCGAGGCATCTCCATCAACCCTGTCATATCTCTTCTCCAGACCTATAGATACCACGTACAAGTCCTTCTGTTTCTATATGTATTCCTCACACAAATTCTTCAAATGAAAAACACCTAATCCACACGTCATCTAGGACATCTGAAGCCCCATTTGGTCTCCTCTAGTCTGATGCTATTTACAGTAAACAAATTCATACCTATGTAATATATTTGTTTGTGTATGTACGTGTGTATACACCTCCATACACAGAGTAACCTCACACTACGATACGGTTCACAGGCAGGGGGCGCCGTTCCTCGGGCGGCTGAGACAGATGAAACAGCGACTGATCGAGGCCGGGTTGGTGGACTTCTGGCTGCATGACGTCATAAAGATTAGAGTTCGAAAGTTTAGGGCAAATAGAAGTGAGGCGCTCCAAACAATGTACACTGAGGTGAGAAATATATAACGAGAAAGAGAGAGTAATGTGTTTTCATATATATATATATATATATATATATATATATATATATATATATATATATAGATAGATAGATAGAGAGAGAGAGAGA
>JAYMFT010300535.1:0-10250 GCA_038088735.1 Panulirus argus | reverse complement strand
TGTGTGTGTGTGTGAGTGAGTGAGTGAGTGAGTGAGTGAGTGAGTGAGTGAGTGAGTGAGTGAGTGAGTGAGTGAGAGTGAGAGAGAGAGAGAGAGAGAGACTTTTCTATTTACCTCCTTAAACACATTTATACAACTCTTTTCATACATTCTTCCATAATTGCAACACTGTTACAAAAAAATATATGTATCTAAAAAGAAGACACTAATATGCCGACTCACCGCGCCTGTCAACATATCATACATGAGTGCACCCAAGGACCACCAATCTACTGCTTTGCCATGTCCTGTGCGAGTGAGAATCTCAGGTGCCATATACTCAATTGTTCCACAGAAAGTGTGCGTTACAGAGTCATCCTGAAAAATAAAGGATGTAATATTACAAACATTTCAAGGGGTCCATTTTTTCCTTCCAGGTATCCAGTGATGTGATGACTCTTTATGAGGGCATGAATGATCATACTCCAGAGTTTTATCTTTCTTTCTTTTGTTGCAGCTTTTTCATCTTAATATATAATCCACATGAACCTGCCATAGGGAAGTGCTGTACCAGGTTCTGTTTTGAATAACATCTATCTGATAATGAGGTGAAATATTGGTAAAATTTACAACAAAATCAATTGCAATTCAGGCCCAAGATACACATCCATATAACACTGTCACGACTACTCATCTATACTATAAAAGGCAGTCCATCTTCTGTTTGTTTGTCTGTCTGTCTGTAGACATGCCAAGATTTTTATCAGACACATGAGTACTATATCCCATTCTACTGTTGAGTAGGAAGATTGTGCCAGGAATACGGGAGGTTTGAAGGGGGTAAATAGCATGAGTGAGTAGTTATACCACTGAACAATGCCATTCTGCCATTCAGGATGTGGTGGCCAGCAAGGGAGGGCATGGTGGTGGTAGCTAGGAAGGGAGGGAGAGAGTGGTGGTGGTAAGGGAAGGTGTGGTGGCCACAGACAGGGGGATGTCATAGTAGTGAGGGAGGGTGTAGAGACCAGGGTGGCAGGGTGTGATCATGGTAAGGGAGGGTGTAGACACCATAGTGGGAAGGTGTGTTGGTTGTAAGGAAGGGTGGTTGCCCTTTGCAAGAGCAAGCAGACAAGGGCCCAGAGAGCCTGAATCTGCTGGTACCTTCAAACAAACCTATCTTGCCTTAACAGTCATTAACCTCTTTTTCCACAAGCTCTTTAATGCAACCAAAACCTTAGCCCTCTCTCCCATCCTATGACTCATGGTTCCATTCACTGATACATCCAATCTCAGATACCTAAAGTGCTCCATTTCCTCCAGATCTTCCCAATTCAGATTTACACTCAAATTATCCTGTCTCACCCACATGCCACCCATATGCTCCTTGTGCACCTATAAATAGCACACAAAAGATAATAGAGAAAGCCCTGAGAATAGTAACAAAGACAGTACCAGAATACAGAGACATGTGTTACAGGGAAAGTCCAAGGATTTTCAATCTGTCCACCATGGAAGAGAGAAGGGTAAGGGTGACCCAATCATAACCTTTACATTTTTAAAACAGATTAATGACACAGAGAGTAGTTATGGCTCTTGTTCTCTCTCTTCCCCTCTTTTCAGTGAGATGCTAAACCACTGGGTAGAGCTTAGTGACCTCTTGCTGCTTTAGCATCTGGGTCAGGTCCCTTCCCAGGCTCATATTATGGGAACCAGTATGCCACCTCCTCTCCCTCCCTCTTTCCATCCCTCTACTTCATTCTGGTTCCCTTCTCCTTACTATCCTTCTCACCTATGCCTATCGTAACAGTATAAATGAGGGAGCCACAAGCCACACCCACAGTCTACATGATAGGTCAGCTAAAAGAGAGTGGCTGCAGGGCTCTCAGCTCATAGAGGGTAAGCTCTGTGATTATTTGTGTTGTGTGTCAGCTTTGATCATACGTTAATCTCATTTATTCATATGTTAGCCTTATCTGTACATCAGCCCTTAGACATGTACTTGTTGTCAGTTATTGAGCATTATAGTTAACAACCAGTGATGGATATTGAACACCTGTAACTCATTTATGTAAGATTAATCTTAGTTTAATATAGTATTTTAGTTTTACAGTGAGTTTCTATATCCATTTTATTCATTAATGTCTATAAGTAAAACTGTGAGTTTCTATATCCGTCTTATTCACTGTCTATAAGTCATTTACTTTCTCGACAGATTATATCACAGTGAAAAATTCTTTGAAAGATGTAGAAATGGAAGGACCAAAGGACATATCATGATATTAAGCAAGAACTTTGTTCAAGCCAAGATGTACTTTTACAGTAAAAGAATGTTGGATGAATGGAATAAAGTAAATAAAGGCATGATTAATGTAGAGAGCATACAGATATTCAAAAAGTTGTGTGATAGTAGAGGGGACAACGTGCTGTCAGAGGGCTAAACCAGGACATAAAAAGCAGACTGGGAAATCCATGGAAAGGTTTGTAAGACATGAATGTGGACAGGGAGGGCTCTGGTTTTGGTACATTATAAAAGACAGCTCAAGAGTGGATAGGAAATAAATATCATCATCCCTAACTTGTTGCCAGAGTCCTACATTATGAGAATAGCAAAGGAAACAAACTATCTGCCAACAAATATCAGAGCAATTTTCAAGAATGTGGGTAAGGAAATATTTAGCAAGGTATTCATGTTCTATATAAGGCCAAAACTAGACTCTGTTTCTCAAGTTTAGTCACTGCTCCTGAAGAAGCACATGGAGCTAAATATTGCCACGATCACGTTATCTGTGAGGCAAAGCGTTCCTTTATTCAATGGAAGTGCGATAACCTCTCCTCGTCACCCACTGACAGGTCTCTCTGGTCTTTAGCCAAGGGTATCTCTAACAACTTCTGTCACTCTACTTTCCCTTCACTTTTCTGCTCTGACAGTACTATAGCTGTCTCTCTGGTTTCTCCTCTAACTCCACCCTGGATATCCAGGACTCTAACATTCCTTCACTCCATGATGCTCCTCTTACTAATCCTGTGCCTCTTCCTGTAATCTATTTTCGGTCTGTCCGAAAAGCACTTCTTTCTCTGGACACAAGTAAGGTTTGTGGTCCTGATGGCATCCATTCTTGTGTAATGAAAGAGTGTGCCTCTGAACCTGCACCTGTGCTTGCTCGTATGTTTCATTTCTTTTTAAAAACCAAAGCTATTCTTTCTCCTTGGAAGTATGCACTGATACATCCCATCCCTAAGAAGGGCAACTGTTTAGACCCCTCTAACTATCATCCTATTGCTTTGAAATCCACACTTCCAAAGTCTTTGAATCCCTCCTCAACTCCCATATCCTTACACACCTCGAACATCACAATCTTCTCTCTAATCACCAGTATGGCTTTCCTAAGGTGAGATCCACTGGTGATATTCTTTCCTGTCTTACTAATATCCAGATATCATCTCAGAAAGATTTTGGGGAGTCATGTGCAGTTGCCCTTGACATATCTCAGGCTTTTGACATGGTGTGGCACTGGGGTTTCATCCCTAAGCTCCTCTCTTTTGGCTTCCCTCCCTCACTTTG
This sequence comes from Panulirus argus, assembly GCA_038088735.1. NCBI lineage: Eukaryota > Metazoa > Arthropoda > Malacostraca > Decapoda > Palinuridae > Panulirus > Panulirus argus. The sequence continues at coordinate 6,709 of JAYMFT010300535.1, read as the reverse complement.
CTCCTTCATATCTAGTTTCCTCTCTGGTCAATCTATCTCTGTGGTTGTTGATGGATCAGCCTCCCTCCTTTTCTCCATCAACATGGTGTCCACAAGGTTCTGTCCTGTCCCCTACTCTTTGTCTCCTTTTTTCCAATGATTTTCTCTTCTCCCCTAATAATCCAATGCACTCATACGCTGACTACTCAACACTGCATTCATCCACATCCTTCAATTCTGCTCCCTCATCTCTCATTCAATCTGCATCTCGTCTTGACACACTTTCCTCAAAAAACTCAGACTTGGACAGGATACCTCAGTGGGGTAGACAAAATCTTAAGTTTATTGCCTCCAAGACAGTTTCTACCCATCTCTCTATCGAAAACTCCTCACACCTCTCGCCTGTCCTTTGACAGTTCTGTACTTCCTCCTCTTGACTCAATGAACATACTTGGTACTACTGTAACATCCATTCTTTCTTAGAAACCCCACATTACAGGAATAGCTAAGTCTACCTCCAAGAAACTGGGTGTCCTGTTTAGATGTCGAAACTTCCCTTCTGAACAGTAGCTCCATTTATACAAAGGACTGATTCATCCTTATATGCAGGACTACTCTCACATTTACAGTGGTTCTAGCTCTGCATCCTTACTTGACAGAGTAGAGTCGAAAGCAGTCTGCCTTATAAACTGTCCCACGCTAACTTCCAAACTTGACCCCCTTGCCTTACACCGCAGTATTGGTTCACTCTCCTTCTTCTATAAGTATTACTTTTGTTTTTGTTCCAGAGAGCTAGCTGCTTGTGTGCCCACACCACTATGTAAACCACACAATACTCGGCAGGCTGCTGCATCACATGATTGTTGTGTGGCCATCAGCAACTCAAGGGTGGACTGTTTTGATACCTGCTTCTTTGCCTACACATCAAAGCTTTGGAACTCTCTACCTTCTCATGTCTTTCCCGATAACTATGACCTGGCAAATTTCAAAAGACAGGTTTTTCACTTTCTCAAAAATTCATAAATACTTTCCCTCGTCTTTTCATTTTCCATTTCACAATTCTCTATTTTTCAATTAGGGCCCAGCCTTGATGTGGACTTTTGTCCATGACTTGAGCCTTCAACAAGAAAAGAAAAAAAAGAGATAAGTTCCAAAGGAGGGCAACAGAAATGGTACCAGAATTAAAAGAGCAAAGTTACAAGGAAAGGCTAAAGACTTTAAATTTGCCTACCTTGAAAGAGTGACCTGATCACAACCTGTTAGTTTTAAAAACAGATAAACAACATGGACAGTTAGCATTTCTTCAAGAAATGTACAAACAGAGCAACCAGTGTACATAACAAGAAATTCAGCAAAAACATTTTCAAAAAAGTTGTAAAGAGGTACTTTAATTGTATAAGAGTGGTAGATGGATTGAACAGAATGACTGAAGGCATGGTTCATGCAGACAGCGTGGTAGACGGATTGAACAGAATGACTGAAGGCATGATTCATGCAGACAGCATACTTAAATTTAAGACACTGTATTATAGTAAAGAGTGTTCATGATAGGGGCCCCCATGAGTATAAAACTCCTCCCCCTTACAGTACAAACAGGTAATCACAAATACAGAGACAGCTAACTACATGTCTGAAAAATAAAGACAAAAGAAAACAGTCAAGAGATAAGGCCCATCAAGTGTAAAAGTCCCTCCCTGAATAATACTTATAGGTAATAGGGTACACACACACACACAGAAACAAGTGATGATACAAAATCCCACATACACTATGTGCAGCTATGGGAATTAAAAACTAATCAACCTACATGCTTAACACTCAAAACACCTCTAACTCCGGCTAATTACAATCCAGTACTTTAGTATACTCCCTTCACTCCAGGTTCTCACACATGTTGGAACACCACTCTCAAGAAGTACCATGGTGTAGCATCTTTTAACATATTTTATCTATCTATCTATATCTCTAATACCTATTCCCTCTGGGAACCCAAACAAGAGGGTGGCTACATAAAAACAGTTTCCACTTAATCCTGCCCTTACATGTCTCCCTCATATACAACATTCCATGCATTCTTCCACCATTTTTCTCCCCTAGTTCTTTTTCATTCTATTCCCCATGTAAAGGTGGTCTACCTCTCACACTAACCCTCTTAATTGTAATATCATACACTCTCCTTGTAAACTCCCCATCTTGCATTCTTTCCATATGCCCAAACCATCTTAAAGTAACATATATTCTAGTTAAAAAAAAAATCTTACCTGAATCTTTTCTTTGCAAAGTCCAAAATCTGTGAGTTTAACATGACCATATGAATCAAGGAGAATGTTTTCAGGTTTTAGATCTCTGTAGATTATGCCCTCAGAATGAAGATGTTCAAGGGCCAAGATGATCTCTGATATGTAAAAGCTGTCAAGAGAAAGAAATGAATTATTAGGCCTGAAAAAAGCAGTTTTTATTAAGGCTGACTTGTTTATGTACTATGACAGCATAAGAGCAACAAGACTTATTAACATAAAACTACCTGGCAAATTTGGCTGAATAATTAATGACAAAACGATCCAATTCTAAGGTAACATTTATCCCTGAAGAACAAAATCCCTCCCCTTACAACAAGTGTTGTGTCATCCCTAATACAAGCATTTACTTTACCCTAACAAAGGCATCCCCTTGGCTCTACTGGCAAACAAGCTGTCAATCCTCCTACATGCCAGATAATGCCACTTAATATCTAACTTGGTCCTAATAAGGATATATAATAATGCAAACAATTTGTCCAGTGATTAAATAACCAAAACATGAACAACTATTCTTGGGAAAGGAACCCCCAAGCAGAAATCAAGTAAACTTAAACAGAGATATGGGATATCTACAACCTAATAAAATACATTAATATCATATCATTCTAAACTGCATGTTATCTATTTACTAAACTAAAGGGGTAAACCAATGCTTCTAGAGTTTAACAAATTACATACCATACATGGATTATATGTAATAATGTCCACATAAGTGACTGAATTCTTGTGACAATTTATGGCATTACTCCATATACTCAACAAATTTATTTGAGGGTAATTTCAGTCAGATCTATTAATATTCAACAATATAGAAACTACTTCCACACATCCAATACAGTACAATAGGTAACAGAAACTTCAAAATCATTACAAACCTCATCACTCCAAAAATTATAGTGAATAAAACAGAAAGTGCTATAATGCTTACATCAGCTCCCTCTCAATTTTTCCACTGTGTACTCTTGTTGGATTCATCACATGAGTCCCAAGTCTCCATTCACACTACCAACACACAATATGCTTTAACTACATTCAATTCCTCATCATTCCTTATGCATCTTCACCTGAAATGTCAATATTCTGTGTCATCAAATATTCAGAATGCTGCATATATTGCAAGAAAAAACATACCTCTCAAGGATTAAAGTTTACTCACTCATGATGGGAAAAATGTACCCATCTGATAATATAACGGAAAGAAGTAAGAAAGGTTTCACACACTCAAGAATATGCTGAACTGAACAGGATATATCATACAGATGTTACAGCACCACCATCACTCAGCAGTAAAATGCCTAACCATCAGAGAGATTTTACAATAAAGGAATTCTAATGCTAGATATTATTTAAATGACAGTTTTGAATCCATTTACAGCATGATTTCTAAGGCTGAATTCAGCACCACAATTAGGAAAACATCTAGAGGTAAGGAAACACACTAGCTTCGTAACCCTCATATAAGTATGAAACAGATGTTAAGCCAGAAATTCAAAAATCAGTGTTGTGATGGGATAAGATTACAAGTAAAATATAAACCAACTTGTTATAATGTGAAAGATACTGTTATTGCTGCTAATGAGACTGTGGTTCTATAAAGCTTTAAGACTAAAATGATGCAGACCTACCATCTAGATAAATCCTCTTATGTACAAGATATTCTATCCAAACCTGTATTCCTAATGCATAAATTGCCCCCCCCCCCTTTTTCCCCCCCACATTAGCGAGGTAGTATCAAGAACAGAGGACTGAGCCTTAGAGATAATCCTCACTTGGCCCCCTTCTCTGTTCCTTCTTTTAGAAAAGTAAAAACTGGAGGGGAGGATTTCCAGCCCCACGCTCCCATCCCTTTTAGTCGCCTTCTACGACACGCAGGGAATACATGGGAAGCATTCTTTCTCCCCTATCCCTAGGGATGAAATTACCTAACTAGATGTAGGTACTCACAGATGAAATTTGAAGAAAATTTTTCTGCTGACAAGGAGCACGTATCTTCCCCTTACCACTTTACACCCCTAGATCAAGATTTACACGAGCTGGGCAATGCCTCTAAACAGATATTTATGCATCAAGTTTCATGCCTCAATTTCAAGGTCATGCATCAAACCCTGGTGGTGGCTGATGTGGCAATCATCTTCCCACCATGCCAATGAGACCATATATGAGTGAGTTCTCTAGGAAGGATATTGAGTGGCTTTAAGCTACATTAAGAAAACCCAGCATATGACACTAACTCATCTGACAATGATGATCTGTCTTCAGATCATGCAGATAGTGAATTTATGAACACTGACTCTTTCATCATCAAAAGTTGACCAAGATGAGGCAGGAAAAGATTTCCAAGCAAAAGTGTAGGCAGTGTTGCACATGCCTACCTAACCTTGACAAAGCATCTGACTGGCACAGCTGGTAATTTTACAAACTCATAGTTTTGCTGTTATGAAAAAATTTTCAAATGAATGATGACACTGATCACAGCTAGAAAAGATTTATTACATACAATGAAACATGATAATAATTAGTAATCTATATTTCGAACTTGTTAAATTAAGCAATAAAAGATGCAAAGTGACAACTCCCTTGACACTCAGGCTTTACACCTTCACTTTTTAGTCCATTATGCTGAAACATCTAAAAAAATTCTATATATTATTACAATGATAGTAGTACACAAAATATTCTTCTTAGGTTTTTTTATTTTCATCCGAATATTTGAAAATGTAATCTTAAATACATTTTTAAACAGCTTTTAACATATGAATTTTGAGGATTGGGAAGGATAATTTAGTGGGAGATTAAAAGGTTAGTATTCAAACAGCTTTCTGGCAAGCTCTTCAATCACAAATGTTATGCCTGGAGAACAAAGTCATGCAAGAACTCAACCAGAAACTAAGGTCCTAAAAAATAAGGAGTAAAAAACTATTCAACAGCAGAGCTGAGGATGGCTCTCGCTCCACTGTTGAATATCTGGTAACAGTGTCTGAAATGGAATGGCAGCTCTTAGATGGTTAATGCTCAAGGAAACAGTTAAAGGAAACAGTTAATGTGTGATGATGTTCCCTGTGGCTGCATTTTTGCTGCTAATGGCTTTCCAGTAGAATGCAGTTTGACATGCTGAGACTTTTAACTCACCAGTTTAATCCAAAACCACCAACTCCATCAGTGACTATACCTCAATGGCATTTATGCCAATGTTGGTTCCGCAACTCACCTGTATAGATTTGTGAGGTCAAATTACAACAAATGCATTAAACTGCAGCTGCTCAAGACAATTTTTTAAAATTCTATTTCTTCTGAAGTTGGCAACCTTGCTTTACATTTTTCTTGCCACATCTTTAATGTTTTTTAATCCTTTATCATTTTTCTAATGAACATCCTAAGATATGGGCCTAAATTAAGAGCTCCCAGAATTATATATTTCTCCAGTAAGGGTTTTATCTTCATAAGTCAATGTGACAATACAATTTTGTAGTTCTATCTTTTTTGGCTTAACTTCATCATCAGAACAATATGCAAAATCTCCTCTGTCAGTGATTTAAATATTTTTTCCAATTTAATTATCTGTATGCTCTTGTTCTCTCAGTGATAAAAGAACTGCATCCTTCCCTCTCATTCTTTTATTCAGCAATTTTAGTCTTATACCTTACAGTGTGCTTAAATGGTTTGGACATGTGGAAAAAATGAGTGAGGAGAAGCTGAAAAACAAGATATACGTATCAAAAGTGGATGGGTCACGAAGAAAGGGAGACCAATCTTAAGATGGGAGACTGGAGTAAATACATTTTGAGTGCTCAGGGCCTGAACATGCAGGAGGGTGAAAGTCATGCACTGGATAGAGTGAACTGGAGCAATGTGGTACACTGGGTAGACATGCTGTCAATGGACTAAACCAGGACATATGAACAGACTGGGAGAAACTGCAAAGTTTTATGGGGCCTGGTTGAGGATAGGGAGCTGTGGATTCAGTACATTATACATGACAGCTAGAAAATGGAAGTGAGTGAATGCGGCCATTTCTTCATCTGTCCCTGACATTACCTCACAAACTTGGGAAACAGCAAATACATATGAAAGAAAAATTAACTCTTCAGAGTAAATGTACACTGCTCGATATATTCTACCTATCTTCCTCAAATTCTCACCATGATCAAAACCTCTCTTGGTTTCGTGGCTTGGATAACAGACATACAACACTCTCACATCACTCATACACACCATTAACAAGAATCTTCACACTCATATAGATACTTTTCACTTTTTCACTTTTCATATTAAGTTGTTATTTTTTTTCTTTTTTTTTTCATACATATTCGCCTTTTCCCGCATTAGCGAGGTAGCGTTAAGAACAGAGAACTTAGCCTTAGAGGGAAAATCCTCACTTGGCCCCTTCTCTGTTCCATTTTTGGAAAAGCAGAAACTGGAGGGGAGGATTT
>JAYMFT010300524.1:0-10250 GCA_038088735.1 Panulirus argus | reverse complement strand
ATGTATATATATATATATAGATATATATATATATATATATATATATATATATATATATATATATATATATATAATGGTTCCACGAATAGGATCAGCAGACGCGTTGTTGTTGCCCTCCGACTTAGGCTGGATTAATGACATGAACGGGATTTTATTCCTGCTGTTGAGAGTGAACAGACCTAACGATAACTTTGCGAACAAAGATTTTTCTACACCCTGCAATATCATACAGTTGACAGTTGTATAATCATTGAGCTTAGGGATGATTCCTAGCGGAAACTACAAGATATGTAAGTGTCTCATCCACATAAATGTTCCACCTCGGATACTGGCAAAGTATCCGAACTTTGTCTATAGTAAATAGTGCACTTGTTGTATAAGTTGATACATACCCAGTCATTGCCGTTAGCTGCCTTAAATAGTTCGCTTAACATGTAAAATGGTATATAATTCATTCAGTGAAGCCCAGTCTTTACTGTAAACCCTTCCTACGTAACTCAATCACTGAGGCCCACTCCCTGGACTTATTTGTGCACTCTGTTTCCTATTTAGCATCACTGCCTACAGGATATGTAGGAGTGCCTAATGCATCCGCCGGTACTGCAGCAAAAATTCAAAATATCATCAGTCGATGAGGTGCCTTCCAAAATGTAAGTGGAACTAATCTAGCTCGCCATTGTGTACTTCGTTAAATTCCAAACAGCCATTCGAATCATGGGAACACAGACCACTCCAAATAAAGTGATGCGTCAAACACTGAATCTGTGCGACAACACAAAGCAAGGACAAATGTTGCCAAGAAACGAAGGAGTGCCTTGTTTCAAGTGGATGATGATGGGTTCCAGCGAGATCACTGGTGCTATGGTTGGGTGCGTGGTAGGTGGTGTGTGTGGTAGTTTATGTTTGGTCTATCCTGTGGTAGCACGTGTCGTGTTTGTGAGAACTGGCGTCGGGTCTGTGACGAATGGTGTCGGCTTGAGTCGGGTCTGTGGCAACTGGCCTTAGGTCTACGGCACCACCTGTCAACAGCGACAGATGCGTCAAAACAAAGGCAGGTGCGAGGGAGCCGGCCGTGCTAGGCCCGGGCCCACGCCACGACACTTGGTGACCGCCAACATTCACGAGCGGTGGTTGCCGGGGCGCCTGCCAACCATCGCCCATCTCCAACAACAACTTTTAATTGAAAAACTCCAACGTTCACAGCAGCTGCCGTCCAGCGGCGGATCACCGCCCTAACTTGGATTGTTTGTAACATATGATTCATGTGGAAGTAAAAGGCTTCTGGTAACATCATGACCTTACGAAGAGGTCAACAGATGCGTCTCACTGATGCCCTGGACAAGCCCACAACATGACCCATAAACACCCTCATACACAGAAAACTCTCCTTAAACACACACACATACACACACACACACACACACACATTCACGCCTTCATCTTAAGCTCTATCGAGATTAACTAACTATAAACTATTATGACCTCCCAGTTCCGCAATGTTATACCTAAACTGTGTATTTTCAGCCAAATGGCTGCCTAAATTCAATAAACAGCAATTCATTTATCTACTTAAACACTCACACCCACACACACAATATTGCACACATACATATCCGGATTTGGTTGGGACGTGTGTCCGTGTATATGTACACACAAACACACACACACACACACACACACACACACAGACATATTACATATATAAGGTAACACTCAAATAACAAGTCATTGTGTGTGTGTGTGTGTTTGTGACTGTTTTGTGCGTTACTGTCCAATCTAACCCTGAAAACAGCAACCACTCGCGCACGCAAACATATTTCATTTAAACATTTCCCGCCAAATTACAGTTAGGAAGAAGGCAGGCCGCGTCATAAATCAGATATACAACTTAAAGTCTCAGTGTGGTCTACGAACGATACAATAATTTTTCTAAAAAAGTTCCGGAACGTACCGTAAAACATAAGCCTGTAGTGCCCACATTACGATATGGCTACGATAGAAAAAAACTCTTCACTATAGGCCTGCCCACCTCACCTCGTGCGAGTAACAAACTCGACAATGGCACTTTGTGTTGTAGCACAGCGCGTACACAACACAGTCTTGACCAAATGACAGCTGCACAGTCTCGCTGACTCTGCGCTGCTCATGATCAGTCGGTGTGCGTGAATCCAGCTTGGGCAAGATGAAAGAGCTGGTGGATCGTCTGCCATTTCACCTTCACACAACAAACATTTCTGCCAGTCAACCTGACCATCTCTCCCGGCCGCAGCCTCGCCGTCACTGAGAACAAAACTCAGATCTTCCAGCCCACGAGAACTTACTTTTTGACCTGGAGACATGCCCTTGGAACCAGGAGGCGGCGATGGTGCAGGTGATCACGCCGATGATGAGGCCAGCATAGACACAGCCGCCCCAGCCGTCCGCACGACTCATCACTAATCTTATTAACGGCCTTGACAGCCTCTAACACCCTCACCAGCCCTCTGCAACAGCCTCTTCAGAAGCCTCACCACCACTCCAACAGTCTCCTACAAGGCCTCACCAGCACCTTCTGCTCCAACTTGTCAGGAATCTCGAGAAGATATTGGAACTGTGAGGATTATGTCTTGCTTTGATGAGGCCGAGTTACGTTTTTATTGGAGGTGGGGAGGCAGAGGGAGCAGGGCGGTGGGAGGCGATGACTGGTGTTCTCCCAATTCCAGTCAATTTGTCCCTGCTATTTACACTGCAGCGTGCCGACACAGCAATAAGTCCCTAAGTCGAAAATGATATTTCTTACAAGAACTTCTGTTATGAACCCGTCACGAGGCTAGACGAGAAGACTGGTTGGAATTTCAGGCTTATGGTCGCAGATTCCCTCTGGTAGCGCAAGAAACTGCAGGAAATACGATAATAATACCAGTGGGACCAGGGCAGCCCCTTCTGCGAGAGGACCAAATTTTCTCTCACAGTTGTCAACAACGTTTGGTTTTTCTCTCAGTCCACAACAAACCAACTTCGAGTCAACTTCCTCACTGGGCTACAGCAGCAGGGTTTCCCTCCTGACCTAAGACACTTTAAAAGATATAATTTCTTGACGCGCATCACAGGAAGGTCAGAGCAGTGGGGAGGTGGGTATGGGCACGCACCGGGATCAACTGAGACTGGTGGGCGTCAGGCCTTGGGCCGCCCCGCTGGAGGTCTCAGCTTCAAGGTGGTCTATCAGAGGCACAACCCGTGGCACCAGATGTGTGTATGGCAAGGGGAGGCACTATCTGCAGGCAGGGCAGGGGGTCATTATATAAGGGCAGGGCCCGGGAGGCACTATATGAGGGAAGGGCAAGGAGTCACTATAAGGCAGGGCACAGGAGGAACTATATGAGGGCAAGGTACGGGAGGCACTATGTGAGGGCAGGGCACGGGAGGCACTATGTGAGGGCAGGGCACGGGAGGCACTATGTGAGGGCAGGGCACGGGAGGCACTATACGAGTGCAGGGCACGGGAGGCACTATATGAGGGCAGGGCACGAGAGGCACTATACGAGTGCAGGGCACGGGAGGCACTATACGAGTGCAGGGCACGGGAGGCACTATACGAGTGCAGGGCACGGGAGGCACTCTATGAGGGCAGGGCACGGGAGGCATTATGCGAGGGGAGGGCACGGGGATGCTGTGCGTTTGTTCTCGGGAGTGTATATGTGTCATGAGCAAGTGGATCAAGTGGATCAAACTGTGAGAAAGCCTTTAATGTCATCAGAGCACAGACAAGCCTCGACATTGTGACGCAAATGCTAATACACCATATATTAGTGGGCCGGCTGTTAATAACAAATGGAGAGAAAAGGCGAGAACATTCTCCTATACCATTTGAGCGTGAGACGAACGCGCCTATGACAATCAACCTCGTTCAAGTAGCACGTACCAACAACACACGGACAGAAAAAACTCGGCTAAATGTATGACAACATTGGGAGGGGGTAGAGGGGGGGGGGGAGTAGGGAGGAGAGAGAGAAGGGGTCAGGGACTCACCAACCGTCACACGTGCGTCTTCCCTCCCCCCCCCCCTAGCCACCCATTCCACCCCCTGAAAGGCCTCGGATGTCACCCCTCCTCTCCCACTCCCCGGCTTATATCACCACCAGCGGAGGGAGTTCCCTCACCTTCCCCCCACCTCCCCCGAAGCCCTCTCCGTTTGTTGTGCTCCCCCACCGAGTCAGGAGGCACGCGCGGATCGCCTTACAGGTACAGCTTTCCTTATCACCGGTATCATCCAGAGTCCTCTTGCACCTGTTATCTTCCTGGTCACCACTATCATCCCCTTGCACCCTTGAGCACGACGGTACGACCCTTGAGCAAGACTGTGCAAACCTGGAGCCTCACAGCACGACCCTCGAGTATGATAAGTCAATGTCCTTAACCTCACTTATCACACCCATGGGTCATATCGTCCTGCTCACGCAACGCAACCTCGTGTTCAACAGGAGAGTGAGGAAGCAAACTACAGGTACTGTGCACCGTCTATACAGACGGAGCAGCAACCACTGCTGCCTAGACTTCGATTTCCCTTGGCAGCAAGGTAGCCAAATAATAATCTCCGAATCATCTATTTGCGTTATCATAACTAATCCTTCAGTGAGTGTAATTCAGATATTCTGCATCAGTTCGTACTAAAGAAAATAAGATAAACAAAAAGCATGAAAAAATAGAGAAAAAAATAGAAAAAAAAAGTCATGGCTATTTTAAGGACTCTCTCCGACCACCTGTCTAGTGGATAACAGTATTACTGTCACTGGTTAAGGTTCCACGTACACCATTAATACAACAGCCCACTAGGGTGGGTACTTCAGCCCACCATGGTGGGTACTATAGCCCAGGATCCACCTAGATTCGCCTGCAGCAATACTGGTCAAAAGCTTTGTGCGCGCTGGGCAAATATCTACCCAAAGAGTATAATAAAAGGCTTTCTGGGTCCAGTTGTTTGCTATCTGGCCGTTCTCACTGCTACTGTCACAGTCCGTCCAAAGGTTTGAATGCATTTTCTCCGTAAAAGAAACAACACGACTGACCCGTGGGACAAAGGCTCATGTTACATGAAACACCTTCTGTGGCCTGGGTTGACGTACTATTACGAATACTACATCACAATCACTCACACACACACCGTCAATTTCGTTACAGCCTGTGGTGACCAATGTCTCCCGCAGCGGTTAGCATACGAGAGTGAAACTGAAACACAGAAAATATATTTCCCTCCTTCGTCGCTGGTAACAAATGTCATCATAACTTACAGAGACTCATGTCCAGCACGCGAGGACCTGATACTTGGCGGGACGGACATCCAAGACCTCCTGAGCACGACGGTACGACCCCGTGGACAGGGTCGTCCCGTCGTGCTCCACAGGTTGATCCTTCACGACGGCTGCCTCGTAATGCACCTCGCCACATGGTGTGCAGGCGAAAGCTTTACGGGACAGCCAGTCTGGCAAACGACGAATCGGAGAGCTTTCCAAATTATCCATCTCCCATCAGCATCCCATAATGCATCAGCGAGATGCTCGCCAGCCATCATCTGGCACGGGACTCATTATTTACACCTTAATTAGCCCGGGCCTCTCACTGCATACTAATAACCACTAATCACATCCAGGATCACCTCCCTGGAGTATCTGGCCAAATTAGCGCTTCCTCATCAAGATCTGCTACACAGCTCGCTACATAACGTTGCCTCCCCACCTGCAGGACTGTGTGCAGTGTCTCCCCTCCAGCCAGTGGCTGCCTGTGAGCCGTGGAATAATGAAGACAGCAGAGAGGCCGTAATCATGGCAAGCCTCTTGAACCGGCTTACTTCTCCTACATCAAACAATATGGGACACTCCTTCCCCGCTGAACCTATCAGGGGCTTTATGCTGGTATTACGAGCCAGGAACGGCGTTCGTGGTGGTGGTGCCAGCGGGAGTGTGAAGCGACGCCTAAGAGCAGGCGTGAGCCGTGTCTGCTTGGTGAAGAGGTGCCTGCCGGCTGGGGCGGTGTCTGCCGTGTGTAAGAGTGCTGCCCATCTGGTGCTGAGGGAGGCACCAGCGGTACGGGGACGGTATCTGCCTGATGCAGAGGGAAGTACCTGGGGCCAGGGACGATGTCTGGTTGGTACGTAGGGGTGGTGGTGTCCAGAAGGGGTGAGGGTGATGCATTGAGGGGGCAAGGGAGAGGAGCAGCAACGGCTTGGAAAGAGGGAAAAGTTGGATGCCTCTCGAGGGTGGGGCTGGTAACGATGGCGGCGTGAACGGTGCCATGGGCGGCGGCAGAACGACGGTAGGGTACCGACCTCTGCAGCATGGGTAAGAGAGAGGGTACACGTGGGCATGGGTTAGAGAACTTCCACGTGGACATGGGCGAGAAAGAAGGAACACCTGGACATGAGAGACAGGTATCCCTGAACATGAGAGAGAGGGAAAGCTACATCAAGCATGGGAGACAAGAATGTGGAGGACGTTACCTCGAGGCATGGAAGACAAAGCTTGCACTAAGCGTGCCAGAAGACGGGTACACCCAGCCATGGGAGATAAGAGGGAGATGGTAAATCTGCTCATAAGAGAAACATGACGAAACATCTGTTTATGGGAGGAGATAAGTGCTCCCAGACATGGGAGATTACACCCTAGAAATGGGAGATGACGACATGCATATTCATGGGAGGAGGAGGAGGAGAGGTGTAGCGTGGCAGGAAGAGCAACAAAAAAGTGCACTAAAGCACGTTAGTGTAAAAAGGGATGCGTTGAGGCACTGCACTGTGAAGGTTGTGCAGTTAGGAAAGATAAAAAAGAGCAGGAAAGGTACTGAGCAGAAGCGAACGCACCTTTGCATCAGATTCAGTAGGAGACATAGGATATGAGTAAGATGGTACGCCTCGGTAAGGGATAAACGGTACACCTAACCATGCACGAGGATGATGGTACACCTCGGTATGGAAGAGACGTTACACCTAGACATATATGAAGATGTTACACCTCGGAATGAAGAGACGGTACACCTAGCCATATATGGAAAAAACGGTACACCTAGCCATATATGAAGATGGTAAACCTCAGTATGGAAGAGACTGTAAACCTGGCCATAAAAGAAGATGGTACACATCGGCATGAGAGAGATGGTATACCTGGCACTGTGTGAGGAAGATGGTACACCCAGATGTAGAAGAGACAGTATACCTAGGTATAGGAGAGACGATATACTCAGGCATATGAAAGAGCCACTACACGTACGCATGAAAATGAGGGTATAACCAGGAATGGTAGAGATATTATACCTTTGACATGAGGAACACGATACACCTCGACCTGTAAGAAACTACATTCAGACATGGGGGGAGGAGGAGGAGGAGGAGAGTACAGCAGCAAAGTGCTGAGAAAAATACAGGATGCACCTGAACATGGAAGCACATGTGGGTATGGTTGGCGTACCACAGAAAGCGAGAGGGAACAGATGGGTGACGTCGCTACAGGCATCAGTGGGTGTAGAGAGACGTTGCCTCTATACATGGTGGTGATATCACACATCAGTATACTGGTACAAGAGATGATGCGTCTATACACAGAAAGGAGATTTCACCTACACACACGCGGAAAACGGCGCAACACATGCAACATATATGGAAAAGGAAAGACACTGAACTAAAGCACAGAAGATGACCTTCCACTTGTACTTCCATACCCTCCCACAGGAGTACTGACACCTCTCCTCCCCTTCCTTATAGGCCTGTATACCTAAGCAAACACACCACTCCCCTGGAGGCTCAAGATGCAAATTACTTCAACACCTTTTCTCACACACTCCCACCTCTTTTTGTATTTCAATTTCTAAAAGTTGGAGCAGAAGGAGCCAACCGAGGAGTGCTCATCCTCCTCGAAGGCTCAGGCTGGGTTGTCTGACAGGAGAGATAGATAGCATGTTTGAAGAAAAAAAAATGCATATTCTGGCTCTGAGTGAAACAAAGCTCAAAGGTAAAAGGGAAGAATGGTTTAGGAATGTCTTAGATGTAAAGTGTGAGCGCGAGAGCTTCGGATCGGATAGCACTTTTGTTGAAGGAGTTGTGAGAAGAATGTGTACAATAATGTAAGAGGGTGAGTCCCAGACTGATATGGGTAAGGATGAAATGGCCACGAGAATAATGACGACGACACGCGAGTGCTTTGGAAGCAGCTGAGTGAGCGTGTCAGCAGTTTGGATGCTAAAGACCGTGTATTAGTAGTGGGTGAATTGAATGCGACCGTGGGTAATGTGGCATCTGAGATACTAAAACTGGGTGGCACAGGGTATTCAGTAACGGGAACAGAAAGAGTAAAGAGCTTGTGGACTTATGGTGATGAAAAAGGCTAGGTGACTGAGAATGCCTGGTTTAGAAAGGACATACGTATACACAGAAGTATACGTGGATAAGTAGGAAAGACAGTAAGCGGGCTTTACTGAATGACGTACATATTGATAAATGTGTAAATGAGTAACGCCTGGATGTAAATGTGCTGAGAGGGACAGCTGGTGGGACGCCTGATCATTAGCTGTCGGAGGAAAGGGTGAAGATTTGTAGAAGTTTTCGAAAAAGATGAAATGGTATGGATGAGAATAGAGTGATAAAAATAACTGGGCGCGTACATGAGATTTGTGGGAAGAAATAACAGGAGGGACAGTGTAGATTGGCAAAAGGTGAGATTAAACGAAGTAATGGGAGTGGATGAGGAATGGGGTATATTTAGGGAATCAGTAAAAGAAAAAAGAGAGGTGCATGGGCGGTACTGGGAAGGAGTGTGAGTGATAGGGAGATTTACAAGAAAAATACGGCAGGAGGTCAAGAGAAATATGCAGGTTTGAAAAAGAGGGTAACTGAAAGTTGAGGTCAGCAAGTATCACAAAACCTGGTGGCAGATCAGAAAGGGTAGTGAGCGGTGAGATGAAGTAAAGTTGCTAGTGAAAAAGGAAAGGGAGGCATGGGTGGTACTTACAGGGAAGGAATGCAAATGACTGGGAGAGATATAAGCGAAAGCGGCAGGATGTCAAAAGGAAGGAGCAGGTGTTGAAAAAGAGGGCAAACAACAGTTGGGGTGAGCGAGTATCAGTAAACTTTAAGGAGAATAAGATCTTTAAGAAGGTTAATATTATTCTAAAAACAAGTAAATGAATGGGAACATATATGAAGCAAATGGAGAAGTGGTAACTGGCAGTAATGAACCGAAGAGATGGAGTGTGTATTTTGAAGGACTGTTGAATGTGTTCGATGACAGAGTAGTAGATGTAGGGGGTTCTGGAGGTGAAGTCAGTTGCTGTTTGTGGATAATATGGCTCTGGTGCCAGACCTAACTGACAGGCTGCAAAGGCTGGTGTCTTGAGTTTGGGAGAGTGTATGATAGGAGAAAGATTAGAGTTAATGTGAATAAAAGTAACGTTAAGAGGTTTAGCAGGTTGAGAGAAAGGCTGGTTTTGATGTGAACATGAATAGTGGAGATCTCGAGAAACTGGAGTGTTTTAGATGCCTAGTAGCGGACCGGGCAGCGGAAGTGAACCACAGGGAGGAGGCAGAGACCTGAGTGTAATGAGGAGAGCGTGAAAAGAGAGGTCGCTGTCTGCGGGTTTACAGATGAGTATGTTTCATGGTATAGTAGACCCAGCGGTGCTTATGGGTGCGAGTAGTGGGCCATAAAAAAAACAGATGTGTTGCAAACCAGATACTTGAGTACAATGTGTGGTGTGAGGAAGGATAGAGACTGTGAGAGAGAGGTGCAGTAGTAAGACGAATATGACTGGGAGAGCTGAACAGGGAATGTTGAAATCGTATGAATACATAGAGGTGATACCTGAAGAGAGACGAAGGTGGATACAGTTTTCAGATGTGGTGGGAATAAGGACAAAGAAGTGACCGACAGGAAAGGTTGAAGGATGGAATTAAAGAGGCTTTGAGTTATAGGTATGAGATGCGTGCATGGGACTGAGCGAATTAGGAGCGATGTGGAACACAGGAGGCGACGTGCTGTCAATGGTCTGAGCCAGGGACTACGAACTGGTCTGGGGAAACAACGGCAAGGTCTGTTGGGCTTGGCTGTGGATAAGGGGCTCTGGTTTCGGAGCATTATACATGACGACAACTACAGAGTGGATTAGAGCAAATAAGGCCGTCGCCTGTCTGTTCCTAGCGCGATATTGCTACGTGTGAAGCAACGAACTATATTATATATATATATATATATATATATATATATATATATATATATTTTTTTTTAGATATT
>JAYMFT010300513.1:0-10250 GCA_038088735.1 Panulirus argus | reverse complement strand
GCTCCCTTTCCACATCCAGGCCCCACAGACCTTTCCGTGGTTTACCCCAGACGCTTCATATGCTCTGGTTCAGCCCACTGACAGCACGTCGACCCCAGTATACCACCCAATTCCAATTTACATAATTTGGATTCACTTCATCCACACTTGTACCATATGTTGAAATTGATTTCATGTAAGTGGTGTTCCCAATCCCAGGCCAAGGTGGTAGCAAAAGTGCAAAACAATTTCCAGGAAAATAAAATTTCTGCTAGCAAAAGCTGCATATATATATTTGACTGGTTCCTAAATGGAAGGTATGCTTTTCAAGCATGTTGTTCATGAAATCATGGATTTTTAATGCCCAAGACATATTATCAACACATAGGAGTAAAAAGACTACCCCTCTTACCAGAGGCCTAATCCTTGCATCATTTTGCCCTTGTTCCCCCTTCTAAACCTTATGTTACATTCCTATTGTAATGGATAGATGAACTATCAGAATCGTAACCATAGCACTGCCATGCTTAGATGACAAAAAATTATATATATCTTGAACAAACCCTTAAGGAATAGGACTTTTACCTGTAGCGCTTATGAAGAACTTCATATGCTGTGGTGTCTGAACTAGAGTCCTCTTTCTCATCCTCCAGAGGCCCTAGCTGTCCATAGTCTGCCCTTCCCCAAACATAGACAGCACCAGATGTTACACCAACTACACAGTGAGTCCATCCAGCTCGCAGCCACATCACACGTTCTCCACCAAAGTAGTTATGAGGTATTGTCAAGGGGCATGTGAAGTAGGCTACATTCCTGTTCATTTGCAAGGAAAGGTCCTCTTTAATAGTCTTATTTCAAGAAATTTGCATAATCTAATATATTAATATGATTCTGATAATACAAAAAGAAACTAAAAACACAAAAGTTTTATTCAATTAGCCATAATGTAGAAATACACGTAAAGCCATTAAATGCCTCCACTGCACTCACCTCATGAAATATCTGTAATGTATCCCCAAACAATTCACTCAGTGTAAGTCCATCGCTTTCCACACAATCTCTTACCTTTAACCATAAAACCACACACTACCAACATAACCTCTGCCAGGCATCTTACATTACTTTATCACATTAACATTCGTTTAAATGTGAGCCCTTCTAATAATTTCTTTACACCCTTCCAATATCATTCTTTACGTATCCTTCTACATCAGACTACACTATGTAGTTCATCCATTTCTAGTGCTCTTACTTTAAGCTATTTAGGCCTACATTTTTTAATCTTTATGGTATGGATAAACTATAACCTGGGGCTATGGAAAGCCTGTTAACAAGAGGAAACTACCATAAAAAAACAGTCATGTGGGGGAAAATGAATCACTTCATTAAATCTTTCAAATGAAACTACAAACAAACCTTCTAAGAGAAGAGTGGACTTATGGACAGAGAAGCATAATACTAACTGCCCTTTTCAAAAAGGATCCAATAAAAGCAAGGTGGCTGCATCTGAGATAAAGAGTACAAGGATGAACTATGCTAGTTGGATGAAAGATGGAGAAGCTATAAAACTAAATATTTGGGATGAAAACTTAGCAAGACAGTGAATTAAAGACTGCTGTGTAAGAGAAAGCCCTAAGATGTGTGTACATTTGAAGCTGGAATGAAAATAATGAATACAGACAGATGGAAGTCACAAGAGTGAAAGTAAAGAATACACACAAATGGAAGTCACTGAGTCTGGCCAAGTCTCTGGAAGCAAAAGTGTGACAGTCTTCTGGTGAAATATGGTTACTGAACAGTAAATGGTTGAGAGCATATGTATGTGAGATGGATTTATCAAGAAGTGAAAATGGAGTTACAGGAGGAATCAAACAAGAAAGTGAATACGAAAAGGAATAAGAAAATCAATTTAAACAAGAGATACTAAGGTGGTGTGGATAGAGAATTAACATCTTTAACCAAATAAGTGGGAACAAATACAAAAGACTGATGATGAGGTCCAAGGACAAAGTGGGGCAGTATGGGTGGCACAAGCATGTAATTATTACGAACTGTGAATACATGTACCAACTTCATTGGATCTGAGGGTTGTGCTGGAAGCAGTTTGCTGCACTGTATTTAATACAAAGGTTCTCACTAAAGGTCATCTGCAAGTTTTCCCCAATTATTTACAGCCCAGGCCGTGACATCAGTGAGAGCACAGGTTGTGTTATAAGAGCAATAAATGGAAAGAGCAAACAGGGTAAGGGACATGAAAATTTGATGGAGATAGAGAAACAGTAAGGTGGTATGGGCACATAACGAGAATAGATCTGGAAAGAAAAATTTTCATCTTTTCAGTGAGTGGAAACTAATAATACAAACTGATGATGAGAGCAAAAGACAAAATGAGATAGTACAGGTAACACAGGTATGTCAGTATGAAGGTAAGCACACATGAGCAACATTCACAGTACTTCAAGAAAGTTCTGCTTGAATCATCTTACGGCACCATAATAAAAGTTGTAAATAATACACAAATAGATTCTTACCTTGGATCATGTGCAAGCTGTCCCCATTTATTATCTCCCCAAGCTAAGACCTGACCTTCTGCAGTGAGAGCATAGGTTGTGTTCTGTCCACAAGCAACACTTAGTACCTAAAGAGAAAGTAAAGAAAAATATTGATACAGTATCCGTTTAATGAAATGAATGAGTAACAACTTCACCTTTCTGAGAATGCAACCAATTTTTTTTCCATCCCCAGTATGCAAAAATCATGAGCACTCCCACTGACACAAGCAATACAAGTAAAACCTTAAAGAAATCTGCAACAGGCCCTGACAACATTTCAAACTTTCATGTAAAACATTTTGGCCCAGTTGCAATCGAAGCACTTGCATATATTTTCACTCCTGGATATACAACAAAATCCCTAACATATAGAAATTTGCTAACATAATACCAATTTTATCCCTGGGGATAGGGTAGAAAGAATACTTCCCATATATTCCCTGCATGTCGTAAAAGGCAACTAAAAGGGGAGGGAGAGGGGGGCCAGGAATCCTTCCCTCCTGCTTTTACTTTTCCATAAGGACTAGAGAAGGGGGCCAAGTGAGGATTTTCCTTCTAAGGCTCAGTCCTCTGTTCTTAACACTACCTCACTAATGTGGGAAATGGCAAATATGTATGAAAAAATACCAGTTCTAAAGCCCTCCAGAACAACTAACCACCACTATTCCTATGGCCCAATATCACTTTTTTCATGAACATTTTCCTTCCAATTAGCCCCCTCACATGAATATCCTTGGTGCTGCCCCAACAGCATAGGTAACACTGTAAGTTTTTAGTTCTTGCACTGTTTCAGAATTGTTTAGGCATTTTTCTATTTCTAAAGGTTCTTCTAACAAAATACAGACCTTGATTATTTTCATGTAAAAAATGCTGCATTAAAGGAGAGTTGAGCTATACCATGAACTGCACTGTAAGGGTTAAGAATCAAGCTGTTAATTTTAGTATACTCTACAGACATAACTTTCACCTATTGTTATCTGGTTATCAAGCACTTTAAGTTCTTATTTACAAACTTCCACAATATTATTAATCTTAGCCTACTATACACAAAATGCCTCTCTTTTTATTCTCAATAATACTCATACCTTTCCTTCTATGTGATCCACAACTCTTGGAGTGGGTTGTTGCTTCACTAACTGACCCTCACTATCTATGTGTCCAAGTTGTCCACGGTGACCTTGACCCCAGGTGTAAGCTCTTCCATCCCGTGTGGCTGCAGCAGTGTGACGTAACCCAGCAGACACACTCACCACATTTGTCAAATCCAGGCAGATTGGAAGGCTTGTGAAAGGCACCTATGGCAAGAATATGAATGGTATGGTCATACCCCTTTTCCAAATTAGCTTCTGACTTGCTCTCTCTCTCATTCATTCATCCATGTATATCATATATCATCCTAATGTGAACATGAAATAACATGTGAAACATAATTGTACAGGGAAATTAAATAATGTTTTACCTTTGTATAGCATCATCTCAACCACACAAGAACTTTCAGAGCGAATCTTAAAGATAACAGTTCTTGTATTAGTGTAGAAGTTAATACTTAAATATAATCGCTGGGCATAGGTAGAGGATGTGTGTCAGTGATATGAAAAGCTACAAAAACCCAAGCCACCCATGGAACTGAGGGCAGATTTAATGATGACAGTCAGCTAGATAATTCTACTCCTAGTTGTTATCTGCTTTATAGAAACACTCATTTTCTATTCAATCTCTGATTTAAGCACCATGACTGATACACACGAATCAAAGCAGGAACCTGAAAAAAGTGTTTGTTGCTGACTTCATTAAAAAACACTAACCTACTGCACAACAACCACAAGTGACACTAAGTGAAAGAAATCTACAGCATTCTTGCTAATTATCAGAGATGTTTAAATAGTAAGCTGCCAGACGTATTTGTACTGTAAGTTTCAGTCTCACCTCATCCTTTGGAAGCCCTAACTGGCCATGACTGTTTGACCCCCAAACCCAGACTTGTCCAGACTGGCTAAGGGCAATTGAGTGGGCCCATCCACAGGCAGCTCCAGTAATCTGATGACCCTCCAATCCTCTTATGAGCTGGAAACCTGACACAGCACGCACTTGAGTCCCAACACCAACCTGTAAACATATATGATATTTCTGATGAAAATGTGTGAAAAGCTGAGTAGGCAATAACCAGAAAAAAACATAAGGTAATTCTGAATATCAAATGAACTATTAAAATCAATTTGCAAAAGGGTTGCAACCCAACAACTCAAAAGTGTACTAATCTTACATGATTTGCTATACACAAACTAAATGGGATCCCTCAGTTTTTGTCATTATTCATAAAACATTTTGACCTCATAAACACTCTTCCAATTAAAAAATCTCAAACCAGAGCAGTGACTGCTTTATTTACAGGTATGCAGATGTCATAAGCATGCGTTAAGTAATGAAATGGAGTCTAAATTCAGTACAATATTAGATGAAATAATCATAGGGAAGATTGAGTAAAAAGATCACCTTATTTAAAATAAGCAAATTAGTTTACTCTCACTCACTGGCTACAGACATATATAATACCATGCTATAAAATGTCCAGTACTTAGGAGATATAAATACAGACGAAGAGTATGAAACAAGTTTGAACTCTGGGCTGATATGAAATCATATAAAGATCTGGAAAGCTTGTTATCACAGCTGTAAAATACTACCTGTCCATTGGTGTTCCATCCAGCACCAAAAAGTCGCCCATGAGCAGTCAGAAGGAAGGTATGACCACCACCACCTACAGCAATGCGTATGGAAGGCTCACTTAAGGTGTCTGGGAGATCATCTACACGAGTAGGCATACATACCTGCCAAATATCAAGAACGGGTTTTCATAAAATATTAAACTCAATCCTTCAAAGCAAATATATAGCAAAACAAGATGAAACAAATCAATACTCCTTAAAACAAACCTAAACTTAATACTAATATATCATTCTCACACTGACCTGTTGATGGCTCATGAATGTTTTCAACAATTACACTTACATATTTCTATTTCTTTAGTATGAAAATGCCAGAAACATGTAGCTGACAAAACTTTTGTATTTTACCATTAATTAAACTTTCAGGTACAATCTCACAACTCACATTATCACAAAGTATACAATGCAGATAAAAATTTGTCAAATATCTAACAATATTTTTAATCCTCTATATCTCACTCAAATATACATTTTTCTACAAGCTTCATAAATATCATTAATCCTGATAACTGAAAAGTACTAATAATGCAAGAAGTTAACAAATACATCTGTAACTTGTAATATAATCAATCGTATCAGACCAACATTCCTAATGGACCATGCCGTACATGTGCACAAAAGTCAAAGCGAGAAACTGTCCAATATCAAAGAAAACTAGGGAATATCTTATCTCTTGTCAAGTAATCATTTTTACAAACCTGCTCGCTGACAAAGCCCAGGCCGAGCTGCCCATGGCTATTGGCCCCCCAGGCATATAAGGCCGTCATTTTCAGGCACCGCTCCTCATCTGTGGATTTATGAAGTTCTAACTCAATCTGAGGGAGAATACTATCAAATACATACAAAATATCACCAGCATACAAAAAATAATCAGGAAACACCACACTATTAAAAAGACACAGATGTACTGTACAAAAGATATACATTCTAAAAATAACAATATTATTATGCTCTCCTCTACAATGGAGTAAGGTATATTGTGTGCCTTGAATGATGGAAAGGATCCACTTTACATATGTAAACATATGAGGGTTATGGCATCTTAATTGGTGTGATATCATTTCACATAAACACATTAAACACAACAATTTAGGGTATTCAACTAAGTGTGACTTCAAAGCGCTTTTGAGGGTATTTTCTTCATTAATATATGCTGAAGATACTTTCCGTGAATGGGGGAGGAAATTGGACGTCTTTTTCATGCGCATGGGGCCAGTAACTAGGCGGAAGAAATACGCAATGAAGAAATTAAACTTCATAATTAGCCTTTATATTCACTCCCACTGTGCGTGCCTTTGCCCTGTGTACATTCTCAATCAACCTGATGATTATCCAGTGGCTTTCACAATATAAATATTTACCCACCTATAACACCAAATACCGAAGCCCAACAAGAAAAACGTTTCCTTGCCACAAGTTACCATAACCTAAGCCAAACCCAGGGTTCCAGTACGGCCCTACGTGTAACTACGACCACTACCAGTGATGACTACTTGAAGGAACACCTTACCGTAGTTAAGGGCGTGGTACCCTAAACACTAGTCACTGCTGTGTGTCCTTGACTGTAACTGCAACCATCTGTTTATGTGACGATGTAGGTAGTACTCTGCAACACAATCCGGATTCATCCTCGTTCCGGAAGAAAGACGTCCCCCATCTGATAGTGTAATATTTCCCCAAAACGAACAAAGCTAGAGTTACAAGAATTCACCCGTTTATATTAAATTAATTCGCCTTCAGTATGTGTGATGTTTCTTTGCTCGTATATAGGGCATTCTAGTTATAGGTATGGTTCATTGTAGGGTCGTCAACTTGTAAAATAATGAGCTTAAGGAATATTTCGATTATTTATGCTCGCAACGCATGAAAACAGAAAGGGTGTTCACGTCGTTCTTTTACGAGAAGTCAATTAATGTACGGTTATCTTTGATAAAGGAAAAATGTACCAACACAAATATTAAGGAAAAAATGAAAAGAAAACGTAGATTCATCAGTAACATGTACAGATGGGTATTTTAGGGAATGCGAATATTCAGGAATCTAGGATCCAAGTGAAAGGCCAATGGTATTATAATGTACAGACGCCATACATTCGTGCAGATATTTTTCACTTTAGCCAGCAGATGTCGGCGTCTAATATTTGGAGACTCAAACTCAAAAGTAGTTACAACAATCACTCTTCACGTGAAGCATCAAAGTTATTTACCTAAAAATCTTTACATCACGGTATCCTGGCATGGTGGTTCACGGTTAATAAGGTTTAGACTTATATTGTGCCTTGTGTAAGAATTTCGGTGATATATATATATATATATATATATATATATATATATATATATATATATGTGTGTGTGTGTGTGTGTGTGTATAAAATAATTACCTCAGGACCAATTTCTATGAAATAACTTTGGTGTTATGAACGATCTTTTTAAAGGCCCCTGCGTCCCATGGAGCAAGAGGTGTACTGTATTTCCAACGATA
Organism: Panulirus argus; assembly: GCA_038088735.1. NCBI lineage: Eukaryota > Metazoa > Arthropoda > Malacostraca > Decapoda > Palinuridae > Panulirus > Panulirus argus. The sequence goes on along the minus strand of JAYMFT010300513.1, from coordinate 2,512 downwards.
CAGCCTCGCCAAAGTTACATATCTCTCGCGGAATAACTTCATCATACAGAGTCCGGTAATACCGATATATATTGTAACCTTATGATCCGTTTATGGGGCTTCTGCATGAACGAAGCTGGGATCCAATAGGAGGCAGAGTAAGGTGGCTCCTTTGTTACAAGAGGGTCCCGTTCACTGCCGATGATACAGCCTCGTTAAAGGTGACCTTGCAAGCGTTGTTACCGCTTACTGGCAGAGTCCGCCAACACAGGCCGTTTATTTACCATGCAACTCTCGAGGGGGTATCGTAAGATTAATTATTAAACTTATGGAAGCGAGAAGGGGTCTTATCTGAGACCGTTATGCAAGATAACAATTTTGATGAAAATCAAACTGATATGCTCCAGCAGTTTACGGTTATCAAAAACATGTTGCAAGTGCATAATGCTACACTACACAAGCTATTCATAATATGCAAACTTAACATAGCACATATAGCTGATTCTTCCTCCCACAAAGATGATCGTGGTTATTTGAATTACAGGTGTTTCACCTTCAACACAGGTAGGTAGTGTTGCAGGCGACCTGTCTTTCTCAGCATCATGATGCCATCCCTGCTCCTCCTGATTGTCCACGCATGCAATTTCACACGTTATTTCCCATTGTAACGTCTTGCGGCCATGCGAATTGGGCACACTGGGAGTATCTTCTTGCACGGTGGTGATGATTGTTGATGTAGACCGTTTCTAGCAAGGTTTGCATGTTGGTTGAGTGATGTGTGGAAGCCAGAGTATGTACTCTATACCCATCCTCTTGTACAGCTTATCCTGGAGACTTTAGGCAGCTTAAGTCATATGTCGATGTCTTTTCGTATTTACTTCCTGCTCATTTATGAACAGATAAGTGAACTGTTGCAATCCAGTATCATTCATCTCAACCTTCATCTCACAGTACCCCGGGCGAGGGGGTGGGGGAAGGCAGCAAGAAACGCCCTGATCAGTTTGTCATGTAATCACACTTAACAATCTGGAGCAAATACTGGCCATAACTACATAGACCTTTCTCTCCATGGCATGCCATGCCCCCAGTATATTCCTTTGTCATCATCTGCTCTCTATCCCCGATTATACAGGTGGGTTCCATCATTATTTACGAGGGAGAACAATATCGTCCAGTTCACGGCTCATGGGTGCCACTGTTCTTTCTACCCGTCTGAATGCACTCCTACCAGATGAGTTAGTTACCATGGAGAGCGTATCGGAATCACAATAAGCCAAAATGAAGTTATACGTGTAATGATTTTCTGGTAGCATGGATCTTCATGAGGCATACTGTCATGTGTGGCAATCATAAATCTACATTGTCAACTGTTTGCATATTTTTATTAACTAAGTTAGTAGCTCACTCACGCGTCGCTTGTCCTTCAAATGGCTGACAGCAATCGCAGATATCTGTTTTCCACGACGGATTCCAACGTATGTTTGGTCCTAAATACGTGATGGCGTTAGGAGTAAAACAGCTCTTTTTTATCTCATCAGCAGCGGTCACTGGAGGCACTAGCTCGTGTGCTATCAATAAATGAATTTGGAAATGAGACTTGTATGAAGAAGTACCAAGAAATGTAAGGGGCATCGGGGAAGTGATAACGGGTAGTGATGAAGTGAGATGGTGTGTTTTGAAGGACTGTTGAACCTGTTTTTTAAAAGAGTGGTAGACGTAGGGTGTTTGGGTCTGGGTGGTATGAAGAGAGATATGGAGAGAGGTTTGGTGAAGAAAGAAGAGGTAATGAAAGCCTTACATAAGATGAAATGTGGCAAGGCGGCTGAAGTGGATGGTATTTTATTCGAATTTCTTAAGAGAGGGGATGACTGTGTTAATGATTGGTTAGTTAGGATTTTCAGTGTATATATTGGATAATGGTGCGGTGCCTGAAGATTGGCAGAATGCATGTATAGTGCAATTGTATAAAGGCAATGGGGGATATAACTAAATTTTCAAACTACAGTTGTTGAGTGTACTTTGTAAGTTGTATGAGAGAGTACGGTAGCAATTGAGAGGGTGGGGCATGTATAGAGCATCAGATTGGGGAGGAACAGTGTGGTTTCAGAAGTGGTAGGGGTTGTTTGGATCAGGTGTTTGCTTTCAAGAATGTGTGAGAAATAAACAGATGGATTTGTATTTGGCATTTATGGATCTGGAGTGGGCATATGACAGGGTCGATCGAGATGCCTTGTGGAAGGTCTTAAGAATAATGAGTGTGGAGAAAAGCTCCTCGAAAAAGTGAGTTTTATCAAGGGTGTAATGCATGTGTATGAGTAGGAAGAGAGGAATGTAACTGTCCTCTGATGTATTAATACACGAAAGCGCTCAAAATTTCGTGTTTCCATTTCCATGTGTGTTTTTCAGCATTTATAGAATAACGAGTCTGTTGCGATTTTGTGCATATATATATATATATATATATATATATATATATATATATTTTTTTTTTTTTTTTTTTTTTACATTTTCTCCTTTTTCCGCATTAGCGAGG
>JAYMFT010300502.1:0-10250 GCA_038088735.1 Panulirus argus | reverse complement strand
TCAATATATATATATATATATATATATATATATATATATATATATATATATATATATACATGCGTTTTAAATTCATATCTTATAAATTTGCCAATGCATTTATATGCATTTATATAAATCATACGTATTATTGTTAATTAATTAAGAAAAGTATTTATGAACTATATATATGAAAAGGATGAGTTTATACTTTTATAGATGTCCAAAACACTGAGAGATTTATCAGCTATTCAAGAAACGGATGATGATAATCATCCAAGTTGTGTATCCCATCTGGCTGCATCACTAGAGCCATAATCATGAAAATGTATCTTCAGGAAAGATAACATTTCCATAATCCATAAGGCAGAGAAACACACCAAAAACTGTAATCTCTAAATGGAACGAGAACCAAAATATATCACGGGAATTTGCAGACTTGAAGAAACCAGAAATGAACGACCAGCGTATCTTTAAGACTATTAGCAAGACAAGACCAGTAAATCCAGGCTCCACGAGCCGTGTCTTCACCAGCTGCAGTCCATCTTGCCCTGTGCACTGTGTAGCCTCCAGCAGGAGTGAGCTCGGACTGACCTTCTGCAGGAGGAGCTCTCTCTTCCATCCCTTTCTCGGTCATCCCTCACATTGGTCCCTCCCTCAACCCTTCCTCCTCCCTTCAGACGAGTACCTCCTTCCTATGCCCTCCCTCCCATCAGAACAGCGCTTCCCTCTTATCTTCCCCTCCCATTAGAGGAGTCCTTGCCTCCCATCTTCCTTCTCTGATACTGAATTCTTCATTAATCCTTTTCATTTTTCCCTTCGTTTCCTGGAAATATTTTCCACCTTCTCTTCCCTTCCTTTTCCTTATTCCCTCTTAAGTTCCCTTCCATACCAGACATCTTCTCCTTCCCATCCTTACAACCTCCCCCCTAGCTCTGCCACTCGTAACCTCCCCCTCTCCCCTCCCCCTCACAACCCCTCCCCAGCTCTGCCTCTGATACAATCTTCACAGACGACACTTCTGGTGATGCTGGAGACATGGAAGTTTTGGGAACGTGATGATTTGACGTGAACCAAGACCCAGGTCCACAGACTGACCAGCAGCCTGGTGTTGTAGGGACCTGGCGGAGGGGTAGGTTACCTACCATCGGAGAGAGTAACCGGGAGTTTGGTGCTGGAGGTGTGTTGGAGAGGAGGAGGGCCTGTTTAACGCCGGAATGAGGGAGAGAAAGGCACAGAGAGTTGATATTACAGACTCTTGGGATGGGAGTTAAATCTGTTTAACATAAGAATGAGAGGGTGGGGAAAGGAGGGGCAGTGGTGGGGCTGAAGGCCTGTTTTAGGTCAGGGTGAGGAAGAAGCGGCCCTGGGGGATGAGGCTGCTATATACCATGGCCAATGACTGATGAAATTACTTTTTGTGCTGAGAATGATAGAGATGGAGGGAGAGGGATGGGGTGGGGAATGACAGACTTAGAGGGGGATGGAAGGGTTGGGGAATGACAGAGGTAGAGGGAAAGGGAGGGGTGGGGGAATATCAAATATGGAGGAGGAGAAAATGGCGCGAGAATGCTACACTGGTCGGCAGTGCTGGCAATAAATGGTGAAGTGAAGCAGTATGCGAATGGGCGTGGCTGCTTGCGTGTGTGGGCGTGGGTCAGGGGTCAGTGCCCTGATATCTCTAGGTACCACTCACCGCCTAGCCTCTGCCCTACTCTTATCTCTTATCTCTGTTGCCCTTCAGTACTTTACTCTCTGCCTCATGAGTCTTCCATCTCTTTCTTACTTCTCACTCTCCCTCATCAGCTCCTCCATCCACTAAGTCCTCTCCTCACTTGTGATCTCACCCACTAACTCACCCACCAGCATCACCTCCCCTTCACGTCTTCTCTCCATCTTATCTTGATATTCATAGCCAGACCCACAACAGTGCATGAAGGGCTGGTAGATGGAGGGCTAGTGTATGGAGGGCCGTTGTATGGAGGGTTGGTGTATGGAGGGCGGGTATATGGAGGGGGTCCAGACAGTGTTGCACCAGGTATTCTGTCAGAGGATTCACTGGTACATATAATTAGACTTCGAAGAAAATAGAAATTCTGAAATAATCTGTCGAGTTAGTTGAAGAAAGATATAGTGTTTTTTTCTTTATTTTCAGCGGGTTGGTTTGAATATTCTTGGCGAGTTGGTATAACTATCTTGGAAACCCGAGTTAAAACAGTCTTTTTTTGCTGTTTTATATATTTGTGGGAGCCATAGTTAAGTACCTGAAGTAATTAGGTTTTAACGTTGCAGTTCTGCTTGACGGCTTTGTTAAAATGCGTCGAGAAATTCGCTATATTTTTCATTAGCTGTTCAGAATGAATCTTGAAATGGTTTCGTGCTGTCATTGATATGGAAAATGAAAAACTAAAAAATGAAAACATACAACGATAATTACGGACTAAATGAAATCAGTAAGACAAATGATCAATGTACTCTGAAACAGCTCGCTTTTAGCGTCAGAATAAACGAACTGGGACATAACTTTTCAATACACGAAATATCTTATAGTTTTAGACGATTCTGTCATTAAGATTAGTTCCATCGTCACACACGAATCAACATCTAACGTTGCAAGAGGAACTTTTACGGGTATCGCAAGACGATGGTGAGGCGAGAACATCGGGAGATCCGAGTGTTGATGCGAGGTTTTACCAACCCTGCACTAGGGCTAGGGTGGCTAGGGTATGTACCACCTTCCGGTAGGGCTAGGGTGGCCCACATCGGACCTGGTCACCTCTCCTTAGCCTCGTCTCTCCCACATACCTAGCCACCGTCCCTCTCATTCCCCCTCACTCGCCAACTACTCCTCCTACCTCCTCTCTCTTTCCATCTAACCTTTCCCCTCCTTTCCATCTCGTCGTCAGCTGGACCATTCCGTCCTCCCCTTCCCTGTGCTCCCATCACCCCAGCTGGGACCCGTTACGTACCCGCCGATTAAACCCATAAAAACTTGGCCACTTTGCTCCAAGATTACGGTAAACCCCACCACATCTGCTGCTCTCTCTCCCCATCACCCCCTACTTCCTCCCCACACCTCCTCACCCCACACCACTCCTCGCGCCCCGCCTCGCGCCAAATTAAATCCAACCATTATCACCTTTGGTCCGACTGCTATGTTGTCCTCCGTTTTCAATGAAAGGAAACACCTGGGTTCCCTTCTGCCAAAGAGAAGGGGTACCGCCCTCGGAGGCCACGCCCATGGCAGAAGGGGGAAATGAAGGGAGGGGAGGAAGACCGGGCGGACGATGAAAGAGCAGAAATATAGGATAGGGGTGAAGTGTAGCGCCCACGTATCTAAGATGCTCTTCGTCACCTGTCACTACAGCACACAGGCAGACCTACGACTTCCGTCCCTTAGGTCAAAGGTCGTCAGGAAGGTCTTCCGGAGGGACCGTGGCAGCAGCGCGACGCTTTGGTAAGGAGAGTCGTCCACAAGAGGTTCACTTTACCTTACGGACCCACTCGTCCCCTACCGCAGCCGAGATCTGCTGCACTTTAAGCAGGAAAACATGCACCGTAATGTAGTTCAGGAAGGAAAATCGTTGTTAAGACAGTTTTTAAAAGAAAGCCATCGTCTTATGGCAGTCAAGCAAGTTAAACCAACGTCTTAAGTCAGTTTAGAGAAAAACCAACGTCTTAAGCCAGTTTAGGAAGGAAAATCAACGTCATAAACCTCATTCTCAGGCCGGCCGGACTGCAAGAAACTTTTCCTCAGAAAGCTGCTTCACAAGAACCCATTAACTAATGGTTTTCGTATTTTTTACCGGACGTAATGGAATCGGGATAAGTTTTTGAGAGGTGTAGTTTTGTGTGAAAGTCATTGAGATGTAAATGCATTAGGAGAGATTTGTAATATTTGTTAGTCTAAGGTTACGACTGAGGCTGTAGCCAAGGCTGAAGTTAAGGCTAAGGTTGAGGCTTAGGCTAAGGACGTGAATTTGCTGTGGAAAAGGATGAAGCTAAAGACTGAGACTAAGGCTAAGACCGAAGTTGAAACCTTTGCAAACATTCATTCCTGGGAAGGTTTTATCAGCTCCACTGGACAAATGTTCTCCTATCCTCAACACATCCTGCCACATCCGAGAACACAAGAGTGATTGTTCTCAAGTATCGTTTACCGACGTTGCAGCAGTCAGATGTGTACCACATCAATCTCGGCCACAACTCACTCAAGCCTGGCTGTACTTACCGCACCCCTGGTCCTCTCATGTACCTGCCGTACCTCTGGTCCTCACCAGCATGTAGCCCACCGATCTTTCTCAACTTTTGCACCTCTCGCACAACGCTTCCGCACTGACCCTCTGACCAGTGAACCCTTCATTCAACCAATCATCCTCACCGCTAATTATGTAACAAGTCGTTCCGCTCTCAAGTCCATTTACTAAACCCCTTGACCCATAACCTTCATCCACAACTTCCTCAGTCAACCTCTTCCAACACCTACAGATAACCTTCTCAGCTAACCTCACCGGCCTACCTCAGCAACTGAGAGCGCTACCTAGCCCTCATAACCTCCCTCTGTCATTGCCTTAGCAGCGCACCCATCACATTCTTAGAGGACCTCAGGTGATCCCTAAAAGCTTTCTTTACCCTTAGTCTCAGCATCCCTACGCATCATATCCACCTCAGGTAACCTCCACAACCTCTCAGTCTTTTCATTTATTAATACTAAGCATCAAAACAACCTCATTTAACCTCACAGAACTCTCTCAGTCTTCTCACCACCAATGCTGCATATCACAGCCAATCTCAGCTGATCCTCACTGCCTTCCTCAGGCGTGCAGGCAGCCCAGATGGACGAGGTTTCAGTGCCATCAATGACCTCGCATCAAACACCGATCCATTTCTCATCAACCCCTATAATACGACAGGGCGACCACCCTTAAGCACGACGGGACAACCCTTGAACAAGGCGAAACGACCCATGAGCATACCGAAACGAGCCTTGCTCTTGACGGGACGACCCATGAGCACAACGGTGAGACCTTTGAGCAGGTTGACATAACCCTCAGGCACGATGACCTTGCCTTTGACCTGACCCTTTACAAATAAGAGGTCAAAGACCAAGCCATTATATCCAAAGGCCGCAGGGGTTTAAGGGCCTGGCCGATATCCTATGGTAAATGCCAGTTGACAACATGTATAGCTGGTGGATGTGCTGTTAAGAACAGAATCCCTGCCGGCTCCTGACGATGCTTGTACCGGTTGGCTACGCATTTCATCACTGACTGAGCCGACCGAACAGAAGACCAAGCGGCTGAAAAAAGCCGTCGTTCCGGTTAATGATCATTCTTACGGTCTCCCGAAGGCTATAAATATTTCCTCGGGCGTCCCAGCTGTCTCCTGTCTTCTATAGTTCTTCACAAAGCTACAGGGACAGTAAAACACGTCCAAAACTACTCAGAAAGTTTCCTCGAAGTTTGAGAAAGTTGGTGGCAAAGTTGATGCAACAGCTGCTCTGGACATCTGGGAAAATGGAGTGGATTGTCTTTTTCTATTTAAGGTGGTAAGACTTGTGTAAGGTAGTTCACAACACTCGACAGTGCCTTTTGTCGGGTTGCCCTTTGTGTTTTAAATGTACACAAATCAATATATACACAAAAGATGCACGCACGCACGTACACACACCATGCGCAAACAGATACAAACACGAGCCTCCGTATGAAGTGGTAAGCTTTGCGACCCACCAAGTCTAACGGGTTTGGACTCAAGTCATGAGGTCAGCTCACAGTTAACCCTGCTGTTCATCCTACCCTTTGTGTATATCTAATAAACACAAGGTTCCTTACAAACTACGTATGACAAGTTTGCATATACAAAGATTTTGAGTGGTTTATGCAATATAAATAACCTGCCCTCTTCACCAGCACTATCACAACCATCATCACCATCCTTACTCGCCATCACCAACATCTCCCGTACCCCCACAAAAGACGAGGGTCACAGTCAGGCGTGACGCATAAAGTCAGTAGAAGGTGGTGCCAGCATTCTACACCAACCCAGGAGGTTACGGTGGAGTTGACATGTTGTGATGGTGGAGCCGAGGATCGTTGGTGCTTGGCTGGGAGGAAGAGAGAGAGGAGAGAGAGAGAGAGAGAGAGAGAGAGAGAGTAACAAATTGGACTCCCTGTAGCTCAAGTTCCTCGAGTAATTACTGCAGCTGGTAGATTACCTCTCAACTTGTGTACTAATTACAGTCATTACCAGACGAGCCACTCAGGTGCCTATCTCGGCCAACTGCCGGATGGTTCGTAATCGTGGCCTGGTCTGCCTGCCTGATGGTTGGTAATAGCGTTCTGGTCCACCTGCCAGGTGGTTGGTAATGGTGTTCTAGTCCATCTGCCAGATGGTTAGTAGTGATGTTCTGCATAAGACAAGACTTGAAGATGAACCAGTGAAAGCAAATGAAATGCTTCGAGTCATGTCTTCGGAGATCTGTTACCCTCATCTTCACGGTGCCCCGAGTACATGTCGTCAAAAATTTGCGGTACGTCCAGCGGCGTTCCCTCAGGTTTACTTTATTCTATGTTTGGTTCCACCCGTCTCTGTGGTCTCCCAGTTCCCCGGTCCGGAGCAGTTCCATCTCTATTTATCTAATGACGTTTACTCCCCGTCCGAGATACCTTGGGACAAGGTCGGTATCGTTTCCTCTAGCTACTTCGAGTCTGAACGTCACTTCAAGTTCCTTTTACTTTAAGGCTTAGTTTCTGTCAAGTTCATATCAAGAAGGGTCTTTGTGTCACCTCTAGTTCTTGTTACATGGAGTCCTTGTGGAACATTAAGTTCCTGTTACTTCGGATGTTACTTGTTCACATCACCTCAAGTTTGTATCATCCAAGCTCCTGGTACGCAGTTTTGTATTCTTCTGTGTCATACACTATGTCTCCCTAGCACAATAACCACAACATTACACCACCAATAACCAAAGCGCTACACCATTAGCCCTCCCCTTCCACAATACTTCTCACTTTGCCTTATACCAACAGTTTAAAAAATGATGACAAAAGCTTTTATAATTTTACTTAAAATCATTGAACTAATTAAAGCGTTGCCATAAAAATGATAATGTATTTTGGATAATTTTTCCTCAGTAAGGTTATGAGGAATCGCTGGAAGACTAAGTTTGTGTTCCCAAACCTATACCAACCAAGGTTTCAAGTAAAAATATGGAGCAAAATACAAAACTTCCTGCAAGTGTCTTCCATCATTATCTAATGACCTGTGTAATGGAGCATAACCCAGCACACACTCAGGCACAATGCACCATAAAGCACGAGATGAACCAATCTCACAAGCCATTAAGTAAGGCAAGTTATTTCATCTTTCTTTTTCCTCCTCGTACAATTCTAAATCATCTCTTCCTCTCACTTGCTTATTGTTGTACCTCATTAGTGTTATCTTATTTCATCCATTATTCCTCTCACTGTGACTTGTCTTACTCTTTGTTTCACACCTCACTTCTCTCGACTTCCTTCCTCTTCCTCCTACATTGCACACATTCCTTCTTTATCTATCTTCTCAACATCTACCCTCCACTTGACTTCACCAACCTCATCACCAATGTCACCTTATCTAAAAATTATCATTTTTCTATCGCATCTCTGACGTCTTCAGTTACTCTCATTTTCCTCAAGGTCAAGTCTTTGCGTCTTTGCTAAATTGATTTTTTTAGACCTTCACATCGCTTTCGTTACACTATAGTATTGGAATCCTTCATCAGACTGTCCCTCAATCATCTATTCTCTCTCCCATATCTTTTGTTCATATTCCTCATTTTTTTTTTTTTTGCATTCTTAGCCACCTTCCCTCATACTGCTCATTTTACTTTTCTTATGTTCATATCCCAAAAACTTCCTCACAATCCTGCTTTATTTGTCCTCATGTTTGTCAATCAGACAACCTCCATTTTTCATATTCCTCATTACTTTACGCCGCCTCACGTTCGTTCCTTTCATACCTTCCCTCCCTCATATTCCTCATTTCACCTTCGCCTCACACCACCACCTCACCACTCGTCCTTCCCCTCCTCATCTCCTGCATCAGTAATATCCTGCACCTTCTCATAACACGTAATCTTCTGCTTTTTGCCCACTTTCCCCAAAATGGCCCAGGTTTTTTACTCCTGAGCTCGCCTTTTCTCCATCCAACAATAGTTTCCATCCTTCTGCACTACACAATAGCCCACATATTACCTACTCCCACCGGCCTCCTCTCTCCAACGGCTGAGATTTGGCCCCTGTTCCTCCCACAGTCACCCATTCACTGGAAAAAAGTTTATGTAGAGATAAAAAGAGAAATATCCGACTTAGAAGGAGATAGGCCCGCCTTGCAACCCTCCCTCCTCCCGTTTTTTTCCTGTCTGTTGTTGGGGGTGCCTTACAAACGCTACTATAACACCTTAAGGCCTGGATTAAGCCTTTCCTTAAATCTTAAAACTTCCAGGTTCTAGAATTGCTATTTAAGCTGTGAACATGACAGATGATGTCGGGGTTTAGAGATAGTGAGCAATGTTCTCTGGACATATTGATGAGAATATGTATAAAAGACAAACTGTGAACAGATTCACAGAGTTTGAACAGGACGACTCGCTGGATAGCAGCTTGATAATGCGGGTGTCTGTCGCCAATTTCTTATGTGGTAACTATGTGTATTGATTTGTAGTTTCATCGGTGTTATTTACGTGGGAATTTTCATTTCATGTGATCTAGCACGAGTCAAAGGGGGAGTGTGACGTGATTAGAGTGATGATGCGTTTTAAATGTTAATGTTATAGTCTATATCAAATCATTATGACTAAAGAACAGGTAAATAGACTAAGCTCTGCGACGAGAAATATTGATAATACTCATGATAAAGATACAAACGAAAATTCCATAATATAAACCTCGATTGTCATCAGTTTTTGAATAAACACCAAAAAAACCTGAAGTTATTAAGGGACGGTAAGAGACTTAAATGGAATGGATAAGATAATTGGGAGATGAAAAAAGGAATTATCTTCAATTACTGAAGAATTTCAAAAGAAAACCATCGAAGGAAGTTTATGATGAGGGGAGAGAGAGTAGAAGGGAGGGTGTGAGGAGGTTCAAGTGTGGCAGAGACTGATGTAATGGAGGAGGGCAGAGAGGGAGAGAAAGGGACAGTGATGGAGGGAGAGGAAGCACAGGCTCCCCTACCAACTATTTCGTCTCCCTCACCTTCCTCTAAACTTTCCTCCCTCACTATCCTCCCTCACCCTTGGGATTATTGCCTGATGTTATGAACAGTATTATGCTAATGGTCTGAGATTATAGTATTGTTCCATGGTAATGGTTTAAGGATATGGTACGGTACCATGGTAATGGTCCGAGGTTATGGTACAGCAGGAGGGGGAGCTAAAAGTGATGCGCTGAACCTATGCTTCTTGTAGCACTTGAGTGCTAAGTACAAGGTAGAAATGGTGCTGAAGTGACGAGTAACTGGCAATACTGCCTGAGGGGACCTGATACTTGAACCGCTAAACTGATTACGAGTGAGACATACTGCTTGAGCGGTAGGTGGCTAGCTGGCCCTTGAGGGGTGGATGAGTGCCGGAGAAAAGTGTGTGTAGTCGTCCGAGTCTGATCCCTTTATTGGGTCATAAAGTAGAGGGAGCATCCAGGACGTTTTCTAACTGCCTCTCTCAGTGTCAAGACGGCTTTTTTGTGTGCCATTTACTGCCGCTAGTGAGTGCTATCTACTGCTGCGAGTAAGTGCCATTTATTGCCAATAGCGAGTGCTATTCAGTGCCAACAGTGACTGCTGTTTATTTACAATAAATATTATTTACTGCAATTAAGGGGTGAGATATATACCACTATTAGTGAGTGCTTTTACTCTCATTACTAAGTGTTAACTGGTGCCATTATTAAGCGCTATTAAGTGCCATTGTTAAACATCATTATTTACTACCACTCGTGTATTATATTTTCTGTCACTAAGTGCTACTTGCTATATTAAGCTGGTGTTATTTAGTGCCACTATTGAGTGCTATTTAGTTCCACTGCAAATTGCAATTTTCTGCTATTATTGAGTACTACTGCAACTGGCGAGTGCTATTTTCTACCAATATTAAATGCTATGCAGTGCATGTTCTGCTGAATCATAAGGCTGAATGTGGACAGCCTACGAAAGTTTTTTTTTTTTTTTTTTTTTTTATATGTTGAAGGCTCCAGTCACGGACAAAAGTCCACATCAAGGCCGGGCCCTAA
>JAYMFT010300491.1:0-10250 GCA_038088735.1 Panulirus argus | reverse complement strand
TATATATAAGCACGAGGTAAATGAAACACGAGGTTATATGCATATACTAAATCACGTGCACCACTGTGACCTCTTGCAATATATATATATATATATATATATATATATATATATATATATTTGCCTGTTGACGATGATACAACCTCACCGAAGGTGACTTGTCACTCGCATTGTGGTCACATGCAGACGGGGTCCGGTAACATGTATCATCGTCAACAAGCAAAGAGAAATACAACGTCGTCCACGACCTTGACGCTCGCTCCAAAGGAGTCTATTCCCTTGCTCCAGATTGGAGCGCAGCCTTGAAGCTGCCGGAGTTCTCACGAAAGGGTCAGAATTGCTGATGAGGCTTCATCTGCTACTACCCCTCGGGGATACAGACTAAGTTTTCTCATATTTCTGGCTTCATTTCACTCCGTATTCGTCCGGTCTGTGCGGAGTAAACAAGGCTTTACGTAAGTCAACTTAACCCAGTCCGGCCTACTAGCAGTGTCCAACACAACGTTGGACGTAATGACTGTTAATACATTCTGCTCGTTAGGTTACTTGAATATCAAAGTGATATTTCATTCATATATAAAGAGTTTCCTTTTGAGCACAATAATTGAAAAAAAAGTTCGATAAAATGCGGGCCATGTGGCATGATCTTTAACACACATTCAGACACACGTCTATTCGGATTCTCATATCTTGAATGTCTACATGATGCCTCCACTTTATATTCCCTAACGTGATCCATTCACTTACCATTATTTCTACAGCTCTTCTCCATATCTTCTCTAAATCGTTTCAAGTACGATCTTTGCTACCCAGATTTGCTCCCTCTGAATGGGTAACCAAATCAGTAAAGCGTAATCTAACTTGGACATATGGTATGCTCAAAATAGTTTAATTTCTTTTTTGCATCCTGACCGACATAGTACAGGCACAACATACCACAACACTGGCCATCTCGAGTGAAAATGAATCAAGGTATGAGAAAATGAATGAGGAATCTAATCAGAGTTCTTCAGGCCTTTGCATAAAGGTTAAGGTAGGAGTAAACATAAAAGGTCGAGAATTCCATAGTATTAGTGTTCGAAGAAAGGAAGCATAATTGTGGTCAGTCCTCGTGTGGCCGGTCGGCACACAGAAACTAAGGCAAGCAGCAATCACACGCGTGATATGGAGCCAAGCCTTGGTGGGAAGGACGCACGCAGACAGCTCCCAAAACACAGCGGCCTAAATAATACCTGTAGAAGAAGAGGGCAGGCAGCAACATTACGGAAGACAGAAGAGTGATGGTTAGAGAGGTGATGTCTGGAAAATTAATGAGAGGAAGGAATTTTGATTCCACTTTTGCTTACATAGAGTTTGAGGAAGAACCACCAAATATATAAGAGGAGCTCTTCGTACTAGGTTGGTTAAAAACCCCTGTAGATACATAACAGTTGTTCACAAAAGTTTAAGACACCACTCTAATTACACCCACAGCATTTGGAAGAAAACTTGATGATTTTTATTGTGGGGTTTCCAGGAGAGAATGGAAGATATAGTTATACCCAAATTGTTTATGTCATTACAGTTTTTAAACTAAGATTGAAGTGAAGGGAGCGAGTGGCACTAACAAAAGGATATAGGTAGAAAAATTCGTTTAAATACTATTGATTTGAATCAGGGTTTTGCTCTCGATTCCAAAATGATACAGAGGTCCGAACTGAGAAAGAAGATATGGTCAGTGCGAGAAAGGAAACGAGTATCAGAATTAGGAGGGGGGAAAGTTGAAGTGGAAGAGTGTAAAATGGAATCAGCAGCATTAGGAGTGATCAGGGTAAGAATCTGAAGAGAAATTATTCATGGAGAGAAGAGAGCAGGCGGTAAGACACATTCTTGAGGGACAATTTCATGGTGGTCCTCTTCACCACTATGCATCTGGTCGGGCTGAAGTTCATCAACAATATACCTGACCATAACTTAATATCGTCTGCATGTTTTCATTGGCTGTTGTAATCTTGGATACTTCTTACTGTTCTGGTAACTTTGGCATCATCTGTAAACATATCCGACTACAGGCCACCACTACTCACTCTATCCAGTTTGAAATACCACCTCTGACGTGCATCCTTTGTCACTCTAAGATTCTTTGAGCATAAGCTCTTTCCTCTAAACCCATTCCGTCTCTCACTTGAATAGTTCCTCCCTTGCAAGTAATCATCTCTTTGCTCTCTGTGATCATCTTTCCCAGAATTTTACTGACTTTCTTAAAAGCAGTTACGGTAATTGCTCTCTTCCCTTCCCGTGAGCCTTGACCTCTGTCAGTGACTCCTAAATAACACCTCAAATGGCCCAGTCAAGTGTTTTGTGCATAATCCTGGAGTAAACTAGAAAATATCTTCAGATGTACATGCCTGATGTGCATCTCTACACCTCGTTATCTGACTGGTGTCTCGTCTAACAGCCTTCCTATTTTCGGTAATCTCATCTCCCTCCCGTCTCGTCACGGTCCCCTTCTTCGATAGCAGACGTGTGAACCTTAGCATTAAGCCCAGCACCTAGTTCCTCTCTTCTACTTTAAGGATGTTTAAGGTCCTGAATACTCATTTCTCTCATACGTTTAGTATCGTTTGCTTGCATGTTCACTTAGGATTCAAGTTCTGGCAAACCACTGGCATTTACAAATGTTTGATACTATCATGTACACATGTCTGGCAATGGCATGTACACATCTACATCAGTGGCATATACACATGTCTATCACTTGCATGTACACATGTCTGGACATATGTACATATTTCTACCAGTGGTATGTATACAGTTCTACAAGTGGCATGTATACATGTCTACCACTGGCGTATACATATATCTACCACTGGCATGTAAAGCCAATGACATATACACAAGCAGATGTGTTAAAAGTTTCGTCCAAAACTAATCACAACATTAGGCATATTCCTAATCATATCCAAGAATGGCTCTATCCACAGGTATGCAAGATAATATGGAAGTCCGCGGCTGATTATGTTTACAAATAGGTATAATGACGAGTGTCAAATGTAAATCATTATATCTAAAAGCAGGTATATCCAGGTATGTCCACGGGCAGGTATGTCCACCTACAGTATAAATGTGAGAAAAGAAATATCTACAAATATCTCTACAACTGGGTATGTATCTTTTGAAGGGATAGATTACACAAGCAATATTCGCAACTGCGCATATCCAAAGTTATACATATCCAAGAGTAAGGATGTAAGCATTGACTAAGATTGCTGAGGCGTACTTACTCAAATGTGTGCGGGCACAGGAATCTGTAAGAGAGACCTATAGGGGTCAATTGTGCCGACATTTGTCGCCACAGTTGCACGTCAGGAGAACTATGACAGATCGTGGCGTCTGCTTACATAGACTAGAATTGTGCTGACGTATACGGCTGAGGAAATATAATCTCTCCCCAACACAGACCAAGACTGGATTACGCTTCGCAGTTCCAGCCACCACGCCTAGAATGGCGCAAAGCTCTGATTTAGAGGATCCAGAGAAGAAAAGATAAGAAGGTGCCTTAATCAAGAAAGCTTAACTATGATGACAGGCTGAAGGCTAGGAGTCTCCACGATAGAGAAGAAAGCGGGGAGATAGAGGACAGGGGGTAACGTGAGTACAGCCTTCAAGTCTCTAAACCAGTTGGACGACGATGACAGCGGACGGTCGTTAACGAGATGCAGCCCCTGTGTAACAAGAGAGGCCATGACAAATACCTAGACTGGAAGCCCTTTGGCCGTATAGAAGAGCCGTTTTAATGTGAGGGCGGTGGATGGCTGAACTAGGCTAAATAAGGACACTTTGAATACCGGCAGTTTACACACACACACACACTACTGTAAAAATAGGATTTTATCAATAAGTAATTCCTAGTGTATTCATAACTAGGACGTTCTTAAAAAAAAGATCTGTGGTTATGAGTACGTCAGCAGGTGCGGTTACTGTTCCGCACAGCACGGCCGAGATTTTCATCTACACTCGTTAAAGATTAGGTTTATGTTAGGCTACATTACGGAAGAAAAATATCCCAATCGCTCTCTCAACAGGCTGGCGTCTCGTCAAACGCTCAGAACAGCATCAACTGCCTATCTTGATGGGAGAGTTTACCTCGCTTCCATACCCAAGTGGGGCTGACCTTTACCTCTCAGAGGACTGGGCGCGACTAAGCTCGTTCTGGAAGGTGGTGTGAGCTAGCGTGATGGTATTGCGGGTGTCACGTTCTCGCGTATGCTTGTCCATCTCGGCTGGTACGTTTAAGAGATATTAACCTCCTGAGGTTGATACTATTACCATCCCTAATAATTCCAACAGTTCTGTCTATCAGCGGATTTAACGTGAACATTGTACGTAGTCTGCCGCATTCCAGTGAGGGATTATCTTCGCATGTTGGACGGAAAATAGGTTTTCCAGAGTCTACCTTTTGAGAAAGTTACGTCAACAAACTCTTGACAGGTCTCAATAACTCGGATGCCTTACTGAATCGTAACGGGCAGTTAAAGACCACCGGACATTTTCTTGTTTGGCGGTTTCTCCAGTTTCCTAACGCGATTTTTCCACAAAGTAGTATTCCATGCTGAGCAAGTGCCAAAGAAATATTCACCAATATCTTTCTTTCCCTAAGGTTTCTTGAAACACTATCAACATGGTACCCTTCATATTCACAGGGTCAAACATTTCTCTAATGTGTCATCCATCGGTGAGGTCATACGACACCAGCAAACCTCAGCCTCTGATGCGGGTGTTGTTTGGCATCGTCACGTTTACCAGGGCACTTCTTCTAAAAGACTTTTCTTTAAGAGATGCAACTCGTCTCTCCTGTGGATGATGGGGTTGCCACCCTTCGTAATGATATCTTATGTTGTCTTACACTTTGGTTTTACGGTGTGTGTGTGTGTGTGTGTGTGTGTGGGAGGAACTCTCTCACCCTTCCTTTGGTACCAATACAGAAGTGGGGTTTAAGCAGTGTTGATTCCATCCAGTAACGTATCAATCTTGGCGCTTATCACAAATTTTTGTGCTGGTGGTAAATTGGGTGAACTTTATTCAGAGCAATAAAAGAATACTTATCGTGGCAGACAAAGTGCAACTGATAGAGCAGCCGTATGAGAAAAACTCCAGAGGCAGATAATCTGAAGACCAAGTACACAACCATTTTCCAAGCAAAATTTTCCAGAATTATTCGTCCTTGGGTATATTGTCGGCACATGGGTACATCCACAAATAGGTATGCTAACGTACATTTCTAAAACTAGTCATGTCCACAATAGGTATGACCACAGTATGTCCAATGGGTAGTTGCGTGGAGACGCGTGTGTACATTTAAGCTTTCCTCAAAATGCGTTTAACGCGCCCGTTTGAAGTTAGGTATGTCTACAAGTTGGTACCTTCACTGACAACACCCCGACCTGGGTAAGTCTTGAAGGAAAAACGGTTTATTGATATGCATGAACGATCTCAATTGTCCATATTTCAGCTAATCAAATAGGGATATCTACAAGAAACGTCCTTACTAGGCATAGCCAGAAGAAGGCATATCTACCGATAGACATGTTCTTAATGGGTATATGCACTTCGATGCATGCCCTCATTAAGTATATTCACAGGTAGGTTTGTCCTTACTAGATATATCCGCAAGGGAAAAAAGGTCAGCAAATATGCAAGTTTTTATTAGCCGTAAGTATGTGTGTCCTTTTTACTAGGCATACCTAAATGTAGGCATGTCCTTAATAGGCATACCTACATGTAGACATGTCCTTACTAGGCATATCCACAAGTAGGCATGTCCGTAGCCAGCAGAAGGGTCAGGGGAAGGGGTGGGGGTGGGGTGGGGGTCAATCATTGGAGTATTTGTCACATGACAGCTGATTGTCACCTGGCGAACCTTTGTTTCACAAGCTAACGTCGTCTTTCGGTCCTTCGCGAAGACCCGAGCCGTCCGCTGGGGGAAAGGAATGAACGCTGCGTGAGCGTTACGTTTCGGTATGGCACTGGTGGCACTCATTGAGGCAGTGGACCCCGGTCCTCTGTGCTTTGGGTATATAAGTCATAAGTAGGAGGGGACTGTAGCCAGTGGAGCAACGACTAGACCTGTCCGAGGACAGTGTGAGTCGACGCCATGCGTTCAGTGCTCCTCCTCATCACCTTGGCCGCGTCCGCCCTAGCAGGTAAATCCATCCAGCGTGACAGTGATGTGTTTAAAGCGTTACAAGTGCTGGTCGTAACGCCCTGCTTGGTAGATCTTCCAGCTGTGACAGTGATGTGGTGTCCTGGCCGTCATTAGTGCTGGCTTTGTAACACGGGCTGGTAGAGACTCAAGTGTGACAGTGATGTAATATCTCGGGCGTTACTAGTTCCAGCTGTAATGTCTTGGGCGTTGCTGGTGTTTGTTGTAATGTGTCTGGCATTACAGGCGCCAGATGTAACGTCTTAGGAGGTACTACTTCCAGCTGTAATGTCTCTGGCGTTACATGTGACATTCCATGTAATGACTTTGGCGTTACAGGTAGCAGCTGTAATGTTTCGAGTGCTGCAGGTAAAAGCTGTAATGTCTCGTGCGTTACAGGTGCCAGTTGTAATGTCTCGGGTGTTACAGGTGCCGATTGTAATGTCTCGAGTATTATAGGTGCCAGCTGCAATGTCCGGTGCGTTACAGGTGCTAGCTGCAATGTCTCGTGCGTTACAGGTGCCGACTGTAATGTCTTAATGCGTTACAGGTGCCGGCTGTAATGTCTCGGGTATCACAGGCGCCAGCTGCAATGTCTCGTGGGTTACAGGTGCGGGTGTGGATCACTGGTAGTCTTATCATCTATCTGAGCGACAATTGGTGTTTCTGGTCCTGCAGGCGTTAGCTGTGGGGACCCTGGGAGGGAGACTGATGTGATGTCTCTCGGTGCGTTACAGGGGATAACTCAATAACGTCAAATGGCGGCCAGATCACTGGTCGTTACAGGTGTTACCTGCTGTTAACGACCTTTGACGCTGGTAGTGGCAGAACTTTCAGAGCGAGCGGTGCGGCGTGCGCAGCATTTAGGAGAACTGTCTGTCCACCGCACAACCTGGGATTATAACCTCTAGTAATACTGGCTCATATTACCAACGGCTTGGGATAAGCTGAGGCTCCAAGAGCCTGGGATAGGCTGAGGCTCCAACAGAGCCTCCGCTTGAGAGTGATGCGCAGTTGTCAAGGTCTCGGCACCGCGTTGCTCTCCCGCGTACCGCTTAGTTAGTTAGTTAGCTTTACCCACCTACTGGCCTACGGGTTGTTATTTTGACGTCGGTAGTGTGTTGCTGGGTTTCTTCTGGCCAGGAAGAGAGAGAGAGAGAAAAAAAACACTGACGGTAAAGATATTCCAAAGCTTTCACGAGGATAGCACAGTGTAGTACACACTGCCAGTACAAGTCAGTTTTAACGTACGAATTGAGACTTTGGTAGTACGTGTTTAGAGGAAGACCAGGGTGGGTTCTGTCTCGCTCCCCCCCAAAAAAAAAAGAAAAAAAATGAATCGTGCTTTGCGGCGTAACACATATGGTCGGTCCCTTGCAGAGAGAGAGAGAGAGAGAGAGAGAGAGAGAGAGAGAGAGAGAGATTGTTCCAGAAGTTGTACAGCGGAGGTGTGTGTGTGTGCGGGTGTGGGAGGGTGGCTGCGCAGCGCCACCACACTATGGGATCAGCCCTCGGCCGGCCGGCTGACCGACCGCTAATCACTCCTCTACATGTTCACTTCTTGAGTGAGGCGGTTCGTACGATCCTTCGGTATGTGTGGTACCCTGGTACTCAGGAGTGGTGGTGTGTGGGGGTGGCGAGGGTGGTATTAGAGGTCTAAAGTGATCAAATAACACCACAAACACGAGCCTTTTATGTTCAACGGCACCATGGTGGACGTGAGACATTACGCGATGCAAAAGAAAAAAAAAATCTTGATGTGCTCGTGCATGCAACATTATTAACCCGATGTCGTTTTGTAGGATATTCCGTCAAGGTCTTAAAGCGAACACTTGGCGTTTGACACCACCTAAAGTACTGACGTATCGACATTCGCAAACGAGTCTTTTTCATTTACGGCAGCAACGGGAAGGTGGCAGCACCACAACAGTGGTCGTCTGATGATGGCGATAACTTTTTTAAGGGCATTTTACAACAGGGAACACCTTCAAAGAATTATAGCCATGTATATATATATACAGGGTGAACGAGAGTTGTGTGTGTGTGTGTGTGTGTGTGTGTGGCGCGAGGCGGCCAGTAGGGAGCGGTAGGTGGGGGGTCGCATGACCTCAGCATACATTGACTTTACTGGCGGAGGGTCTGGCTCTGGCTCGCCAACCACCCACTAACCCTCCTCCTCCACCCTTTATTTACTCTCTTCCGCTGCTGCTGATGTAACGCTGCACCGGGTGGTCTGTTGCTTCATATTCACCATTTATTGACAACATTCTTTTCTCAGTTCAGTTTCAGTTTCAGTACTTTATTCCTTTGATAGAGGAATCGGGACCCTAGTGCCGTCATTAGGTACCCCTGTACAATAATACCAGAGGCATCTGGCACGTGTCGCGAGTACATAGAAATATAACAAAGGGGCTTACTAAAGCTTTCCGATTTCCTCAACTGGATCTGTGTCTTTCGCTTGAAACGGAGCTGCGCCTTCACTCCCGTGACGTGAGCTTGGTCTACCAAGCACTGCGTACGTACATGAAGCATACTAAACGCAACGACAACCACGGGTGAGGGAAGACTCGTGTGTGAGGGGTCTGTGCAGGAGTTGTGCCTATGGCTGGCATCCCGTCAACACCACACACACACACACACACACACACACACACACGGCCCAGTGTATCCACCACCGCTCCACATCCTCAATATGACTCACTTAACACGAGATTTCTTTCATTTTTGTTTAATGGTGACCAACGTGACATGGACAGAAAAAAATGGCATAGCCAAATCAAAGCCATCTCGGGTGAGAGGAAAAAAAGTTGAAGAGAGAGAAAGGAGTATCAATAAGGGCTCTTAGAGGAAGATGGATTATGTGATGAAGGGAAGGCAAAAGAAGGAAGAGAATGTCACAGCTTAGCAGTAAAGGAAAGGAGGTGTTATAACTGCCAATCCTTCATATTTCTCTGCATATGAACGAGTCGATATCAAACGTGAAAATAGTCTTTTCGTCATTCTGAAGAGATGACGAAATAAATGTTGTTCTGATCAGTTCATCATTATCGTAAAAAAAAAAAAACATGATGAAATGACCCGTCTATATTTTTTTTTTTAAAGATACATTTCATGAAAAAAAAATTTTTGTTGTAAATTACTCCTCTACTGTGGCACCAGCGATTAAAAGATCATGGGAGGTGCCATAACCCATCATGGCCCGCAGCACTGCTGCTCTCTCTAGTGTGGCACCAGCAGGTGAAACGGCCACAAATGAAGCAGCAAACAATCATAACACGATCGCAGACCTGGTGTCACCCTTGACGTTATACTCCAGGTGATGTCATATAGTCGGTGTCTGACTTTAGATACGCTTGACGTTACTCATGGCCTGTTTCATGTACCATATTTGATGGCCGGATTCATGACGTGACTTCTTCTTCAGTAGCCTGACTGCTGATATCACACATGTAAGCCCTCGAACACGACCCTTCAGCATAATGATGTTAGCCTCGGATGTCACGCCGTAACCTCTGGCATAAGACCAGCCTTGTGTTTTTAAGTGACTGATGATAATTGACTTGACGCCGTCACACGTTCAAGCTGCCTAAGTTCGTGGTGTATGAATTTGAAATACCGTTCCTTAATTCTGAAGTCTGATACCGTCTAATGATTAACGACCAATCTGAAGATGTCTTGACTGCAACATACTACATGATGATGTTTGACGTTTACCAGCTAATTTGATAACATCAGATTAGCAGCGGTTGACATCTTGCAGATGCTTCTTGAACTATAGTTGAGGATCCTCGTGTTTGTTAGTAGATGGAAGGACACAACACTGACGGAAGAGGCTTTTGGGAATGGTCGCTTAATAACAGCTGCCTCGACCAATGACCCGGGGCACTGTACGTTATATCTGTGCCTACAGTGTTGTGTGTACATTATCTTGATGGTATCGTTACATTATGCATTACAGCTTATGCGGGATAAATGTATATGATTAACCCAGGACAAACATCCATATATATATATATATATATATATATATATATATATATATATATATATATATATATATATATATATA